>CM077647.1:160373562-160503562 GCA_039707465.1 Rhabdophis nuchalis | reverse complement strand
CCAGCAGCACTCTATAAGCCTCCATAAGTCTATGCATGTAATTTTGTTGACCAAAAATCGGCCATTTTTTCCTCGTTTTGGCCCCCCCCCACCCAAGGAGCAGTCTGCAAGCCCCCCCCCCAAGGATATTCATGCCTTTTATTTGAAAATAAACTGGCCCATTTTCGCGAAAAACGGGCCGTTTGTGGGAGGTTTACAGAGTGCAAAAAGGAGGGTTTTCTTTCCCTTTTGGAAAGCTGTTTAATTAGAGTGGCTGATGAGAATTACGTTGGTCAAGTGCTGTGCCTGCAGAAACAAAGATTTGTTCCAAAGGTGGCCAGTGATTTCCTTCTCCAGCACATGGGTAAATACACCTGGAAACATCTACCTACCTACCTATGTACGTACACTCTCTCTCTCCCTACCTATCTACTGTATTTCTCTCCCCCCTCTATACCTACGTACCTACTCTTTCTCTCCCTACCTATCTACTGTATTTCTCTAAATCTCTCTATTTCTCTCTCTCTATCCTTCTATCTACCTACCTATCTGCACAGTCTCTCTCTCTACCTATCTACTGTATTTCTCTCTCTCTCCTCTCTATCTATCTATCTACCTAATCTCTCTCTCCCCCTACCTGTCTACCATATTTCTCTCTCTCTATTTCTCTCTCTCTATCCCTCTACCTATCTACCTACCTACCTACACACTCTTTCTCCCTACCTACTGACTGTATTTCTCTCTATTTCTCTCCTTCGCTTTCCCTCTATCTACCTACCTACCTGCTTTTTAAAAAAAAATGCCTCTTCAAAACCTGGATGCGTCTTATACTCCAGATAATACGGTACATATTATACACACAAACACACACACACACACACACATACTTACAAATATACATACACACACACATATACAATATCTATCTGTGTATGGATGTATTTGTATGGATACACACACACACACACACACGGTATGCATGTATGAATGAATTTATGTATATCCTTTTGAGAATGGGCATCAGAATTTCATTTTTAATGGGTGCCAGTGTAAATACAGTTTATCAATCTTCTAGTTCTGAGGGTTGGGATAAATAGTAGAACTTGAACAAAAATATTCCAAAGTCCTGTCCAGTTGAGTTGAGCCACCATGAGCCAATCTTGACTCGTGGCTTGGAGGGGGGGGGTGGAATTGCTATCTCTCATTGCCTAACAAATCCAGAATGGCATGTGAGAGAAAATGTGTTCACAACACATTTCAGATGTTGCAATCTCCCATTACCTAACCAAGCCACAAAGACATGTGGGAGAAAATGTTTTCACAAACTAAAGGAGATCCAGTGATGATTCTACATCGGAAGAAGGTTGCTCACCTTTCTTTGGCCAGATGGATTTCAAGAACTAAGAAAGGTATTTGACCTACAAAAGTTGGTTTTCCCCAGACATAATCTTTGGGATCAGAGTGAGGAGATAAGGAAACCCATACTAGACCCAAAGGCGGCATCAAAAGCTTGATGAATATCAGAGGTGAAAACCAACATTGTCCTACATATACTGGATTGTTCCTGTTTCTTGCTGTTCAACCTATGACCAAATATTGACAAGTCCAATGGAAACTGACCGAAAGAATAATATGTGCCTTTCTTAAGATAAGGGCTAGGATCATCAGCACTTGAGGTTATTCATTCCGGAATGTCAAGAATGTACTGAATAAATCCCACTATGTAGGCTGTGAGTTGTATATAATGAAGATCTTCCTTAAGACTTCCTTAAACAGGTTTATCTATTCTATTTTGGAGAATTGTGTGAAAACAGCCAATCTAGTGCCTTCAAAATATGTGCCTCTGATGCGGGAAGCACCAAAAGTGGCCACGCCATTCTTTCAGGAATGCTATGTTTTGTTTGCAGCTCCCTTGGCCACACTGAAAGAGGAGCACAGAAGGATGAATACAATACAATAGCAGAGTTGGAAGGGATCTTGGAGGTCATCTAGTCCAACCAGCTGCCTAGGCAGGAAGCCCTATATCATTTCAGACAAATGGCTATTCAACATCTTCTTAAAGACTTCCAGGGTTGGGGCATTCACAACTTCTGGAGGCAAGCTGTTCCACTGATTAATTGTTTTCACTGTCAGGAAATGTCTCCCCAGTTCTAAGTTGCTTTTCTCCTTGTTTAGTTTCCACCCATTGCTCCTTTTCCTGCCCTCAGGT
Source organism: Rhabdophis nuchalis (assembly GCA_039707465.1). NCBI lineage: Eukaryota > Metazoa > Chordata > Lepidosauria > Squamata > Natricidae > Rhabdophis > Rhabdophis nuchalis. The sequence goes on along the minus strand of CM077647.1, from coordinate 160,501,374 downwards.
GCTTTGGAGAGTAGCTTGACTCCCTCTTCTTTGTGGCAGCCCTGGAGATATTGGAACACTGCTATCATGTCTCCCCTAGTCCTTCTTTTTATTAAACTAGACATACCCAGTTGATGCAACCTTTCTTCATATTTGTTGCTCTTCTCTGCACTCTTTCTAGAGTCTCCACATCTTTTCTACATTGTGGCGACCAAAACTGGATGCAGTATTCCAAGTGTGGCCTTAGCAAGGCATTATAAAGTGGTATTAACACTTCCCGTAATCTTGATTCTATCTCTCTATTTATGCAGCCTAGAACTGAGTTGGCTTTTTTGGCAGCTGCTGCACACTGCTGGCTCATATTTAAATGGTTGTCCACTAGGACTCCAAGATCCCTTTCACAGTTACTACTGTTGAGCAAGTTGCCACTTATATTGTACCTGTGCATTTCATTTTTGTTGCCTAAATGTAGAACCTTACTTTTTTCAACATTGAATTTCATTTTATTATTTTATTTTATTCAATTTATATCCTGCCCTTCTCCGAGAGGACCCAGTGCCCAATGTTCAAGTTTGTCAAGATCCTTCTGTATCTTAAGCCTATCTTCTGGAGTGTTGGCTATTCCTGCCAGCTTGGTGTCATCTGCAAATTTGATGAGTTCCCCATTTATTCCCTTATTGAAATCATTGATGAAGATGTTGAAGAGTACTGGGCCTAAAACAGAGCCTTGGGGTACTCCACTGCATACTTCCCTACATGTAGATGCAGTTCCATTGAGGACTACATGTTGAGTGCGGTTGGTCAGCCAGTTGCGAATCCATCTGGTGGTGATGCTGTCTAACCCACATTCTTCTACTTTATCTAATAGTAGGTTATGGTCTACCTTGTCAAATGCCTTACTGAAGTCCAAGGAAACTATACCAACGGCCTTCCTCTGGTCTACTAGTTTGGTCACATTATCAAAGAATGCAAAGATTAGTCTGGCATGATCTGTTTTTGACAAAACCATGTTGGCTCCCAAGAGGGGCTCCCAATTCTTCTGAAGCAGTTCTAACCCCGGTAGAATCATGATTATGATAAAATGGCAGGAAGTGGCCCAAAGGTTCTTTTTCAAGAGGCAACTGGACTTTCTCTGAAGGTGTTTTGCTTCTCCTCCTTAGAAATGCAGGAAGTGACACCTCTCAGATGCCAGTCAATAGCCTCTTCTCTGTTGTGTCAGGACATCTGTGGTCATCTGTCATCTAAAATACAATACAATAGCGGAGTTGGAAGGGACCTTGGAGGTCTTCTAGTCCAACTCCCTGCCTAGGCAGGAAAACCTATACCATTTCAGACAAATGGCTATCCAACATTTTCTTAAAGACTTCCAGTGTTGGGGCATTCACAACTTCTGGAGGCAAGTTGTTCCATTGATTAATTGTTCTAACTGTCAGGAAATTTCTCCTCAGTTCTAAGTTGCTTCTCTCCTTGATTAGTTTCCACCCATTGCTTCTTGTTCTACACTCAGGTGTCTTGTAAAATAGTTTGACTCCCTCTTCTTTGTGGCAACCTCTGAGATATTGGAATACTGCTATCATGTCTCCCCTAGTCCTTCTTTTCATTATACTAGGCATACCCAGTCTCTGCAACTGTTCTTCATATGTTTTAGTCTCTAGTCCCCTAATCATCTTTGTTGCTCTTCTCTGCACTCTTTCTAGAGTCTCCACATCTTTTCTACATCGTGACGACCAAAACTGGATGCAGTATTCCAAGGGTGGCCTTACCAAGGCCTTATAAAGTGCTATTAACACTTCCCATGATCTTGATTCTATCCCTCTGTTTATGCAGCCTAGGACTGTGTTGGCTTTTTTGGCAGCTGCTGCACACTGCTGGCTCATATTTAAATGGTTGTCCACTGGGACTCCAAGATCCCTTTCACAGTTACTATTATTGAGCAAGGTACCACCTATACTGTGCCTGTAAATTTCATTTTTCTTGCCTAAATGTAGAACCTTACTCTTCCCAGATGTTCTGAGCCCAGCCTTGCAATGTCCATATGACATCCTCAATGTGTAGTGAGAAAGCTTAATGACATATACAGTCCAGGTTTTGGGCCATGGCTATCTGAGGTTGATGTGTTCCTATGTTCAGTCACTAACAAGTTTCCATTTTGCCAGTTCCCCACCTGGTCTTCATCTATATCTCCAGAACTGCAAAGCCTACAAACTTGAAATTTAGCACATATGTTCCTCTTGGCTTCAACGTGCTCGCTAAAAAAGGATTTTTCAAAATGACCATCAGTATTTTTTATACAGTATTATATTAACATGCGTCAATGCTAAACAGTTAGATGTTCTACTCCCCCTCCCTACCTGAAAGGAACTCTGTTCCAACTGCCTGCTGCCTTATATGGGCACGTGACTCATCCAGCCTGCGGGCTAACCTAATCACATGTTTTTGTAGCGAAGCATTGTTATCCTGCTAGTCTTCCATAAAAGGAAATGAAATGCTACTGCTTCTCCCTCCATTGTTTCCCCACCTTGTTCTAGAGTAAGGGTTTATAAAAATTTTTGTCATCTTGCCTCCCTTTGGTGTAATCATAATATATATCTCCCCTAAACTTCCAAATATCAAAATGAACTCAAACCAGGGATGGGCTGCTCCCGGCATTACTGCCGGTTTGGTGCACGTGTGCACATTTGCACAAAATAGATCTGCACATGTGCAAAACGTTCAAAAAAGAAAAATATTAAATTTGTGAAATTACAATTGTTCTGCGCATATGCAGAATCAAAAATCAATATGGCGACCCCATAGGAGAATGGGTTTGGGGGCGTGGCAGGCCTGGATCGCTGCCAGTTCTAGTGACCCAGGATGGCAAATCCTTACAGGTTCGGTTGAACGGGTCCGAACTGGTAGCAACCCACCTCTGACTCAAACAGACCTCTCTTCTAGATTCTGTCTGCACCTTCCTAAGGGAGGTAACCTCATATTTTTGAAAACATTACTCTAGAGAGATGTTTAACCTGAGTCCTTTTGGAGAAGGGCGGGATACAAATTGAATAAAATCTAAATCTAAAATCTCTTGCAGAAGACTTTGAAATTAGGCCAAGCGCTGGTGGCCAGGTGACTCCACATCTGATCCTTTTGTGCAGCTTTACACAAATACTCTGAAGTGGCTTATCCTTCAGGAATTATCTCGATGCCTCTTTTTTGCAGGAAGACCCTATTCAACCCCTCCCTATCTGATATTTTAGAGATGGCAAAAATCCCAGCAATTTTTTCCATTCATTCATGGTCGTCTTTCGCTGAAGGCACATCAAATTCACATGGGCTGTGAACACACAGTCAAATGGTGAAATCACCCAGGAGCTTTACTGTCGTTACTCTTCCATGGGTTGCAAAATTATCCCAACAAAGAAGTGGCTTTTCATGTAGAAATGTGGTGCTTTTTCACAACCTCCCTTTCAGTTGCTCTTCCATGCAGTTAGAGAATTGAGATTATTTTAGGGAAATCATCCTGTTTTTTTTTAAATGCATGGGTTTGTTTAATAAAACAGAACAAAGGAAAAAACAATACAACACTGTAAGAGAAGAAGAGAAGAGAAGAGTTGGAAGGGACCTTGGAGGTCTTCTAGTCCAACCCCCTGCTTAGGCAGGAAACCCTACACCACTTCAGACAAATGGTTATCCAGCATCATCTTAAAAACTTCCAGTGTTGGAGCATTCACAACTTCTGGAGGCAAGCTGTTCCACTGATTAATTGTTTTTACTGTCAGGAAATGTCTCCCCAGTTCTAAGTTGCTTTTCTCCTTTTTTAGTTTCCACCCATTGCTCCTTCTCCTGCCCTCAGGTGCTTTGGAGAGTAGCTTGACTCCCTCTTCTTTGTGGCAGCCCTGGAGATATTGGAAGACTGCTATCATGTCTCCCCTAGTCCTTCTTTTCATTAAACTAGACACACCCAGTTTCTACAACCCTTCTTCATATGTTTTAGTCTCCAGTCCCCTAATCATCTTTGTTGCTCTTCTCTGCACTTTTTTTCTAGAATCTCCACATCTTTTTTTATGTTTGTGGGAAAAAGAATATAACAACAAAAAATCTATGCATGGAAGGCTTTTCATACACGCTATGATGTCTACAATGGAAACACAGCCTTGACACACGGAAAAAGCTCCTTCCCTTTTAAAGTGCAATTTAAAGATATAGTGGGTCTTTGAATCATCTGATTATGGCTACCATCTTGACTTTTTTGACTCTCCTTTGAGGACGCTATGGCATACATGAACGTACATAATTTGACTCTCCTTTGAGAGTCATACATGGCATACATACTTTGCAGACGACACCAAGCTGGCAGGAATAGCCAACACTCCAGAAGACAGGCTTAAGATACAGAAGGATCTAGACAAACTTGAACATTGGGCACTATCTAATAAAATGAAATTCAATTGTGAAAAAAGTAAGGTCCTACATATAGCCAAGAAAAACCAAATGTACAAGTACAGTATAGGTGGTACCTTGCTCAATAGTAGCAACTGTGAGAGGGATCTTGGAATCCTAGTGGACAACCATTTAAATATGAGCCAGCAGTGTGCAGCAGCTGCCAAAAAAGCCAACACAGTTCTAGGCTGCATAAACAGAGGGATAGAATCTAGATCACGTGAAGTGTTAATGCCACTGTATAGTGCCTTGGTAAGGCCACACTTGGAATACTGCATACAGTTTTGGTCGCCACGATGTAGAAAAGACGTGGAGACTCTGGAAAGAGTGCAGAGAAGAGCAACCAAGATGATTAGGGAACTGGAGACTAAAACATATAAAGAACGGCTGCAGGAGCTGGGTATGTCTAGTTTGATGAAGAGAAGGACCAGGGGAGACATGATAGCAGTGTTCCGATATCTCAGAGGGTGCCACAAAGAAGAGGGAGTCAAACTATTCTCCAAGGCACCTGGGGGCAGGACAAGAAGCAATGGGTGGAAACTAATCAAGGAGAGAAGCAACTTAGAACTAAGGAGAAATTTCCTGACAGTAAGAACAATCAACCTCTGGAACAGCTTGCCTCCAGAAGTTGTGAATGCCCCAACCCTGGAAGTCTTTAAAAAGATGTTAGATAGCCATTTGTCTGAAATGGTATAAGGTTCCTGCCCACGCAGGGGGTTGGACTAGAAGACCTACAAGGTCCCTTCCAACTCTGCTATTGTATTGTATTGTATTGTATTGTATTGTATTGTATTGTATTGTATTGTATTGTATTGTATTGTATTGTATTGTATTGTATTGTATTGTATTAAAATACATAATTTTAATACAAGGTGACCATAGATTGTCACAACCACCCATAACGTACCTAAAAATCAACATCTGTAAGCAAGCTTTCTCATAGGTCACAAGGATACATCAAGTCTTCAAGCCACTAAGTAATTAGGGCTATATTTAATTTGTCCAGTCCTGAACAACTAATTTCATAGCAATAGGGAAGATTAAGAGAATCCATCTCCATTGTCCGGGTGTCAATATTCGTGCAATAAGTATGTGGATCAAAAGAAAATGGATATCTGAAAATATTTCACATTGCCCCAAAGAAGTCAAATGTATATATGCAATTAATCTTTCCACAAAAAATTATAACTTCATATTGCAAAATATTTTAGGTTAAAGAAGTGTTAGCTTCATCGCTTTTCCAAAAACAATTATTTTCAATGCAATGTTGTCTCCAGCTCTAGCTCCAATGGTCACAACTGTCTCACTTAGAAGGAGCAGCTGATTGTAAATTCCATTACCTCATTTTTGTAGCTTTGTCCCTTATTATTGTTGTATCGAGACCTTCTGGATTGAAAGGATTGAATGGTAACATCACAGTTGCCCACAGGAACATCCAGTTGTGGGCTTCTTTCATATCTCCATTAAGTTGCCCACCAAAGTGGTATATGTTAATGTACTTGTGGTTACCCGCTTTCAAACCGCTGGATTGGCAGGAGCTGGAGCATGTGATGGGAGCTTGCCCTGTTCCACGGTAAGAACAGGGTCTCAAATGAGACCCTGCCAATTTTGAGACCAGTGTCCTAACCTCATAAGCCATCATATTCCTTCCCGACATGTCCCTTCACCTTCTCCACTTGTAGGTAGGTAGGTAGGTAGGTAGATGATAGATAGATAGATAGATAGATAGATAGATAGATAGATAGATAGATAGATAGATAGATAGATAGATAGAGGTTCCCCTTGCAGATATGTGGTAGTAATTCCAAACTCTAGGGGGTTGTGCTCATCTCCGTTTCAAAGCCGAAGACTTCAGCACTATCCATGTCTCCGTGGTCATGTAGCTGGCAGGACTAAATACCAAAGGAGCACGGAATGCTGCTACCTTCCCACCAAAGATGGTGCTTATTTTTCTACTTGCATTTTTACATGCTTTCGAACTGCTGGATTGGCAGAAACTGGGACAAGAAAGAAGACCCCAGTCTGTTACGTGACGCTAGGGATTCGAACCACCAAACTGCCAACCTTTCTGATTGACAAGCTCACCATCTTAGCCACTGAGTCACCATGTCCCTTTGTGTAAATATATAGTTCTGTTTTTTTTTATCATTAACTTTAATTAACCCAATGCTTGTATTATTATTCTTATTAGGCACACATTTTTCTTTACATCCTTTCCTAACATGGACATTTTTGTTTGTAATTCCTTCTAAGGTGCATCAGGTTTGTAAAGAGTTTTGCTAAGCATTGCTAAGTAGTAAGTGGTTTATTACTTCCACTAATATTTGTTCAGAGATCTTTCCCTACTATATTTAGAACAACTGTGTTGCAAATTTTGGAGAAGCGTCTATTTTGAAGGACACATAACTTTGGGTTTTGACATCGGCTTGGATGTTCAAATGACATACCTTCTTATTCAAATGCAAACCAAACAAACATCCTTTCATTCTCAACTTCTCCATCTTGCTATGTGGCCTTGGTCATAAACATCAGGGATTGACTTAATTCCTTAAAAAGGGAGTCATTGCTCACATTTCTTCATCAGCTGAAAGGTCAAAGAATCACATGCCAGAAAAACAAAATTGAGACTCAGGGAACGGTGACGTGTTTACTGATTAAGAAAGAAACCTTTGAATAATTTGTTCTTCCTAATCCCAATCCTCCTCCTCTTTTTTAGCCACATACTATCCACTGGTTCTGTCCAGTTCTAAGCGATCACTGAAGTCTCACCCCAACCCTTGGCCAAGTGATGTATAAAGAGGCCCAGAAAGCGGCAGAAAATGTAGGCATCGTTTGGTTTGACTCCCAGTTGTGTGAATTCCTTGGAGGTGAGTTCTGTAATATTATTATTTTTTGGAAGTGGGTGTTGGTGTTTGCAGACTGAGAACTCAAAATCAGGAAAAAGTGAGCTGGTGCTCTCCAGCTGTTTTGTGTTCATAAGCCTTGGATGTCTTTCAGAGCAGGGAAGAAGGATAGGCAAAGTAGATCTGTCTTTTCAAAGAATGTAGAGAAGACTAAATTGTCACTCCCTAGGTTAGATGACGGAGGAGAAGCCAAAAAAAAAAAAAAGGCTTTGTTTCACATATTTAAAACCCAGTTTCATTCAGCCTGGCTAATTAAACGAAACCTGGGACACAATTATGGTTTCAAAGTTTCTTTGCTTGCAGGAAGGGAGAGACTGTTTATAATGCATTGTTACCGGATTTTATTTATTTAGATTTAGGTGTTGCCCTTCTCCAAACAAACCCTGGGCAGCTCAAGTATTCAGAGAAAGAACAAGATTAAAAGCACAGTCGAACGTACATAAAGAAGAGACAGATGCAAAGACTTTCAGATCTTTCTTTCTGGCCATTATTCGTGCTCACCAGGCAGTGGTGGGATTCAAATACTTTGACAACTGGTTCTCTGCCTTAATGATTTCTTGCAACAACCAGTTCACCAAACTGCTCAGAAAGTTTAACAACCGGTTCTCCTGAAGTGGTACAAACCGGCTGAAGCCAACCACTGTCACCAGGGCTATGCAGCTAGAGAAGGCAACTGTATCCATGCAACACTTTGGAGGGGGGGGGGAATCACTTCTGTTTGGTCCACCAAGCAGCCAGGATCCTGTTATGGTTAAGCTGTTGGACCATGAATGGGGAAAGTCCAATTCTAGCCCTCCCTCAGCCCAGGAGTTTGGTAGCTTAATTTGGGCAAATTTCTCTCTCAATCCAACCCATCACATAGGGAGGTTGTTGAGGGGAGAGAATGGATGGAGGGAAGTCTAAGCATTGGAATTAATCAAATAAAGGGGAATATTTGTAGCTCAGGGTTGAAATGAGGGGTCCTTGGTGCTCTGTGAGCTTGGTTGTTTGCTTGCAGTTGTTTCGTTACCCCAACTAGGTAACACCATCAATGCTAAGGGTGAAAAGCTCAGAGAGCACCAAGGATCCCTCATTAATCAGATGACCTAATAAACTTTCCTACTTTCCCCAGTGGCTGCTTCATGACAGACAATCACTTGTTCACTGTTGCTATGTAGCATTAATCATCACAAGGCATCTAAGAGGTGCCCTTACAAAAACACACTTGTTCCATCAAAAAACAACATAAACTAATAATAGCAATAGCACTTAGACTTATATACCACTTTACAGTGCTTTACAGCCATCTCTAAGCTGTTTACAGAGTCAGCGAATTACCCCCAACATTCTGGGTCCTCATTTTACCGACCTTGGAAGGATGGAAGTCTGAGTCTAGCTTGAGTGGGTGAGATTTGAACTTTTGGAGTGAGCAGTGAGTTAGCCCTGCAGTACTAGCTTCTAACCACTGCACCACTACAAGATAAACAATAAAGAGAGCAGAATAGAGATTTGAAAAAAATAGAAAGGAAAAGAAAGGAAAAGGCCAGATACAAAGAATGACTTCTGACTTCTTCTGTATAAAGAACTCTTACATTTGACTATAAGACTATAATAAAATGTTCATGGAGAAAATGCAAGGACACACATCTTGTGTAGCAAAAAATAGATCAGGGCCCCTAGGCAAAATAGATCAGGGCACCTAGACAAAATGCTATCCTGAAATTCTTCTCCTTAAAACATGCACTCTGCATTCAAAGATAGTATTTCCATATTTTCTATACTGAAGACATTTTTGTTGCCTTGTACTTTTGCTAAATGACTTCCTCTTGGCTTGACTGCAACAGAGTTCATTTGAAAACAGGACTTTTGCAATTGATTTCGTAAGGGCTGGTGCCCAACCAAGCCTGCACATTACTAGGTGGCATATAAGCTGCCTTGGATGCACCCGTCTTCTGTGTTCACTGTAGTTACCTGCATTTCCCTGAAAATAAGACCTCATCTTATATTAATTTTTGCTCCAAAAGACACATTAGGGCTTATTTTCTGGTTAGGTCGGGTTTAGCACGTGTTAAACTGTTTAATAGTTGTTTTAAAATTTTGTAGAATTTGTACTTTTTGTATTGTTGGTTTTTAAGTCCCTGTGCACCGCCGAGTCCCTCTTTTGGGAGATAGGACGGGATATAAATCTAATAAATGAAATGAAATGAAATGAAATGAATGAATTATTTTCAGGGGAAAATGTGTCTGGCTGAGGATCTGGCTGGGGCTTATTTTGGGGCAAGGGCTTATTTTACAAGCATCCGGAAAACAATGCTAGGGCTTATTTTTTGGTTGGGTCTTATTTTCAAGGGAGCAGGGTATCCGCCGTGTCGAAAGAAATTGATACAGGTAGTCCTCAAAGTGTTGTAAGTTGAAGTTGTAACTTACAACAACTGTTGTAAGTTACAACTTCAACTTACAACACTTTATGACTATTCAAAGTTACAATGACACTGAAAAAAGTGACCATGTTGCTAGTTTAATAACTGCAGTGATTCACTTATTAAGTGTGACAAGAAAGGTCATAAAATGGGGCAAACTTCATTTGACAAATGTCTTGCTTAACAACAGAAATCTTGGGCTCGATTTTGGTCATAAGTTGAGGACTATTTATACCAAAGTTGTTCACTGCAATCCTTTTTGTTGTTTGTTTCTACGTATTACTATTCTTGCTACGGTAGCTTTAGTACTTCCTAAGGGTCTTCATCCTGCACTAATTGAATCTGACACTTCTTAGTTTTTTTAATAATTGCCAAAGTGAGTTAAATGCTGCCACCTGATGGATATTTATATAGTGGGAAAAGAAAAAGATGTTTCACTTCTCATCCAAAAACTTTTTTTTTTCAAGCAAAGTTTTCTTTCTTAATTTTTTGTTACTTACTTCAAATTTCTTTATAAACAAAAGGTTGTCCAGGTTTTCCCCTCTTTACATCTTTTAATTATACATAATACATTTTCTATTTTCCATTTCAGTCATCTTATCTTCATTCCATAATCTCCCATTCCATAACATCCCGACTTGACTACTGCAATGCTCTCTACATGGGGCTTCCCTTGAGGTGCACTCGAAAACTACAGCTAGTCCAGAATGCAGCCGCGCGGGTGATTACGGGAGCCCCTAGATGCTCCCACATAACACTGATCCTGCCCGAGCTGCACTGGCTTCCTGTGGTCTTTCGGGTGCGCTTCAAGGTCTTGACGACCATCTTCAAAGCGCTCCATGGCTCGGGACCTAGTTACATGCGAGACCGTCTCCTGCCCCATACATCCCTTAGACCGATACGCTCCCACAGAGAGGGCCTTTTCCGGGTGCCATCGGCCGGACAATGCCGGCTGGTGACACCCAGGGGAAGGGCCTTCTCTGTGGCGGGCCCTGCCCTGTGGAACGACCTACCCCCTGAACTCTGCACCATCACCGACCTCCGCCTCTTCCGCCAGTGTTTAAAAACACACTTATTTCATCAAGCCGGCCTAACATAGCCTCCACTGGGACTAATATTAGATAGTTTTAAATGGGGGATTTTAATTGGTTTTAGCGCAGGTTTTTTGTTATTTAATAGCTTTTAAATTTATGTATTTTGTACTATTTTTGTATGTTGTTTTAAATTCCTGTGCGCCGCCCTGGGTCCTTTTTGGAGAAGGGCGGGATATAAATTGAATTTAAAAAAATAAAATAAATTTCTTCTTAATATATTGACAATATCATTATTTGCCTTCCCAAATTAATCACGTTTAACATATCATTTTCATCTATTATTCTATTTTATTGTTAATAACATGTATCCTCAAATTTAATTTTGTATATTGAACATTTAGAAAGAGTGCAGAGAAGAGTAACAAAGATGATTAGGGGACTGGAGGCTAAAACATATGAGGAACGGTTTCAGGAACTGGGTATGTCTAGTTTAATGAAAAGAAGAACTAGGGGAGACATGATAGCAGTATTCCAATATCTCAGGATTTGCCACAAAGAAGAGGGAGTCAAACTATTCTCCAAAGCACCTGGGGGCAGAACAAGATGCAATGGGTGGAAACGAATCAAGGATAGAAGCAACTTAGAACTAAGGAGAAAATAACCTGACAGTGAGAACAATTAATCATTGGAACAACTTGCCTCAAGCAGTTGTGAATGCCCTAACCCTGGAAGTCTTTAAGAAGATGTTGGACAGCCATTTGTCTGAAATGGTATAGGGTTTCCGGACTAGGCAGGGGGTTGGACTAGAAGACCTCCAAGGTCCCTTCCAACTCTGCTATTGTATTGTACTGTATTTGATTTAACTAGTTATCCACAAAAAGTAATTTTGATTTAGTTTCCCCACATTGTATTAAATATAAACCTTTGGCTATATTCCCTAAATTTCATTCTATTCTATTAACAAATCCTCCTCTTTCTTTGTTTTAACCATTTTCTATTAATCTCTCAAAAACTTCATTTCTCTTAAGGTCTTTTCTTTCCATCCATTTATTTGACATTTTCTTGCTCTTAAAATTTTTATATTTTTCTTTCAATTTTTTTCTCCATTTTAATTCCATTGTTCTAGTACCTATCTTCTTATTCAAAAACTTTCATCAGTTGGTGCAACTGAAGCCTCTGGGATGAGACATGAAACATCTTCTTTGCCTTCCTCAAAAAACAGTCCAGTTGCCTTTTGAAAAGAAAAAAAAAACACTTTTGAGACAATTATGATCTGGAGGACTGCTAATCTACATAGACATAGTGGAAAAATTTAAAAGAGTTTTCTGCTACACATTCTAAAATAGAGTTAATCCAATGCAGACTTTCTATCATCTTAGTTGTTGAATATATAAATCCTTCTTTTCAAATTGCTTCTTTCCAGATGTTATAATGTCTTGGAATTATGGAGGAACTGGGGATATTCAGTCTAAAGGAGATAAATCTCTTTGTCTCTTGATTTCAATAGTTCAATAATTCTATGAATTGACCTTCAAAACAGAAGGCACCAAGATCATAAAACCAGTCCCAAAATTAGGAGAAATATAACCAGTTGTCACAGTGCCAGAAACTAATTCACGCTTATTATCTCAGAATACAATAAATATTAAAGTAGCACAGATATCCTTTAATCTTTGATCTGCACAAATGTTCACCTATCACATGGAACACAATAACCTTGATGACATCACCACTGCTATGGTGAGATATGGTCAGCCACGTTGAACCGGCCACAATAGAAAGCTAAGATCTCTAGGGCTTGCTGCCTTAGAAAAGTGTGGAAAATCCTCAGAGATGACTGGTGAGCCCTTCTTTATTCTCATACCATCTGGATGGATATAGAAACATACATAGCCGCACAAACGGGCCGAAGAACAGTTTTTATCCATGGGCTGTCAGACTCCCGAATGAAAAATAACCCTACAACAACATAGTACAATTGAATTGTGGGACCGGTGCGACGTGCAATAAGTTCACATGGTGCAATTGGACTGGGTATTTGTTAGTAGGATTCATTGGGCTGGGGATTTTTTGTTGTTTACTGTGAGTTGTATTGTGCTGGGGGCAATGGTGATATTCTGCTGGTTCGCACCAGTTCAGGCGAACCGGTAGCAACAGCGCTGTGAGGCTCCGTCCACCCACCCGGATGTCATCACAAACCTTCTGCACATGCTCCCGCTAACCAGTAGTAAAGATAAGAGGATTACCATTACTGGTTGGGAGGGGTGCACGAAGGGAGATTAAGCAAACCTCATTGTACGGATGTTGTACTCTGATGATAAAGGTTTGAATTGAAGGTCTCAAGGACAGTTGTTTGAAGCTTTTTTTTAATTTAGCTGGTCACAAATTAGACACTTCTGTCCTGATCCTCCTACGTTTCTTCTTTGGTTTCAGGTCCACCTCAAATCAGCCATGCTTCCGGTTCTGAAGAAATGGGGCTGTCCGATGTTCTTCCTGCTGATGGCACCTTGTATGATTGCAAGCCAAAGCTCCTCGGAGAATCCTCGGCACAAGAAGTTTCTAAGGGAGCACCAGGACTTTCCCCAGACCAAAGTCGTGGGGCAGAATTACTGCATGGTTATGATGCTACAAAGGGGCATGGCCAGGCCCTGCAAAACGACCAACAGTTTCGTCCATGCTCCAAGCAACCAGCTGAAGGACATCTGCAGCTGGGCTGGGACTCATTACCGCAGAGCTTTGCGGCTCAGCAAGTCCGTCTTCTCTGTCACCACCTGCAACTTGCAGGGAATGTCACAAGGCCAGTGTCGTTATTCGTCTCAGACAGGACAACGACAAATCCTCATCAACTGTGATTCTTCTGGTTGGCCTGTCCATTTTGAAGAGAGCAACTTCATGTAGAGTCGATTCACTCAAAACTATGACAATATAATGGACAGTTGGGTTATTATTTTGTAGAGTTGGTATGCTGATATCTGTAATCCTTGCTTCCCTTTTGTACCTATGTTGCATCGCTTCATAATCTCATGATGTAAAGAATCTGGCAGGCCAGGTTATGTAATAGATCTCTGCAATGTTCAGAATTGATCTGAAATTCAACGTCGGGATGGAATTGACAATTTGGGTTGAATTTGGGTCATATTCAAATGTACTGTAGGAAGTTAGCACCCCCCCTCTCCTAGAAAAATAAAATGTTCTAGGAAATATTAGAAAGGCAGAATATTATATTTCCCTGGATGAGAAATGGAGAAACGTGTATATATATTTTTAGGCAGGAAACAGATGCACTCTTAATAGCCCCCACTCTTCTCAATAACCCACAGCAGATGTCTGCACTTAAGAGATAAAGAGATAGCTAGGTCTATTCATAGACAAATGCCCTCACTCAAGATCCAAAAAAGGTAGGATTAGCCCTCTGTCCATCTAGCAACAGAACTCATCACATGGCATCTGGGAAGATTACATCACCCATAAAGGCTCAACCAAGCCTGGGACACAGACAACCTACAATGTTACCCCTGCATGGACCTGTGGGAGTCCGACAACCAACCAGAATACAAGCTCAGATTCAAAAGCTCAGAGAGGGTATAAAACCCAGGCATTTTTCCCTTTTTGCTCAGGACCTCAAACTATGTGATCCTGTGGACAGGAGTTTTTAATCGTTTTACCAGGGGTTTTTATCTGGTTTTTAGAACAGGCCACCCATTTAATATTCTTTTAAGTGTATTTTAATATATATTTTTGATGTTTTTTATTGTCGATTTTATTGATGCCTGTTCACCGCCCTGAGTCCCGAAAGGGAAAAGGGCAGTATACAAATCCAAATAAAGTAAAGTAAAGTAAAGTCTTTCCAAGTAGTCTCCAAGTTTCCAGTGTCTTTCTTCCCACTTGGAACCGAACCCAGATGGACATTTCTTCAAACAGCACACCTCTGAATTACCATCTCAAAAAGACATGCCAAACTGATCCACATAATCTCAATTGGTGCAACTGATTTGATGTAGAATATGGGAATTTCCACATGGGATCAGAGTCATTTTATCCGTGTTCAGTTTAGGAGAAGCGTGTCATGCAGGACCCACTATACCAGTGATGGCAAACCTGTGGCACTGGTGCCACAGGTGGCACCCAGAACCATTTCTTAGGACACGCGAGGCGTTGCCCTGTCAGCACTAGCGCAGATGTGAGCGCTGGCCAGCTGATTTAGGCCTTCTTTTGAGGCTGTTTTTCACCCTCTGGAGGCTTCAGGGAAGCTCCTGAAGCCTCTGGAGGTGGGGAGGGAAGGCTGTTTTAACCTTCCTCAGGCTCCTAGAAAGCCTCCGGAACCTGGGGAGGGCAAAAAAAGCACGCCAAAAGCAGGGGGTCGCACACATAACATTATGGATGTGGCACGCCCACGCACGACACCCCCTGCGCTCCCCCCGCTTTTGGCACGCTAGCAAAAAAGGTTAGCCATCACTGCACTATACTATGCAGCCTACCAGCCAGAGATGGCATTAGGGACACTGCAATTAATAATAGTCGTTTAGCTTGGAAAAATGTAATGTATGCATTACATAGCTGTGCACCATTTATGAAAAAAAAAAACCACCTTCCTCAAGAAGAGTCCATCTCTATCCAGAAGAGTTCAAGGACATCTTAATTATCTTCTCAATATTTACAGGTATCCCTTGACAAATAATATCTAACTATGAGAATTATGAGCCCTGCACGTGAGAAAAACGCCTAAAATCTACTCTATTCCTCATGATGATTGGTAGAGAAGAAGTAGGTTTCTGAGAATTACATAAAACTTGTCTGAGATGGAACTGAATTCTTCCTACTAAAAAAATAAAACCCTCTACAAGTTCCCCATTTGGGAATCTTCTCCAATTCCAAGTTTCACTAAATTTGTTGAGAATTCATTAACATGACCAAAGTAGCATTGCATTTCAAGCTACTCCCCTTCAATACATCAAATGACGCCACAATACATGTCCCAAAGGGGTGGAGCTTTCTGTGCAATGCTGTTTCTATCCTTTGCTCAATTTATTGGTACAGGTTCTATTGAAACTGTCTATATATTAATTGTTGGTTATTTCAGAAACAGGCAAGATCTCTTTCTGAAAGCAATCTTTGAAGGATCCATACACACAGGGGTGGGCATCAAAAATGTTAGCAAGGGGTTCTCTACCCAGTTGCTAGGTGGGCGTGGCCATGGTGGGTGTGGCCTAGTTAGCCTCAGGTACCATGGCGGAGGACGTTTCTGCCAACCATGGGCTTTCCTTGAACTTCCGGGAGGGTGAAAATGGCCCCCCTCAAGCTCCAGAGGCCCTCTGGAGGCTGGAAACAGGCTCGTTTCTGGCCTTCTCGAACTTCCTGTAGGCCCGTTTCTGGCCCTCCCCGAGCCTCTGTGCTCGCCCTGCACTTACCTACATCCAAAACGGGCTGCATGGGGACTCCTGGGGTGGAAGGGGGGCAGCCAGGAGTGGGATTTAGGCAGTGGTGGGTTTCAAATTTTTTAGAACCTACTCTGTAGGTGTGGCCTATTTTGTGGGCGTGGGTTGGCAGTCATGTGTCATGGAGGGAGGGGCCACCTTTTAAAATGTGTTGAAACTCATTTAACAACGTTCTTGCTTAGCAACCAAAATTTTGGACTCAATGGTGTTGTATCCTCGACCTGCGACCGGTCTCGAGTTACGACCGGCCGCAGGTCTTCCAGGCTGCCTCTGGGAAGCCATGGAGACAGGCTGTAGCAGGCCGGCTAACCGACAGACGCGCCTGATTGGCTGAGGCGCGCCTGGCGGGAAGCCGGCTCTTGCCGCAGCCTGATTAGCTCCCTATTTGACAGCTCCATATATAAAGAGCTGTCAAACGCGGGAGCCCCTGTCTACCGCCCATTTTCTGTGCTTGTAATTAGTTGATAGTTATTCTGTTTGCCTACAATAAAAGGCTGTTAATTGAGCAAACCTGGCTGGACTCCCTCTGTTCTCAACAACCTCAGAGAACTTAACACTGGCGACGAAGGTGGGATCGCGCAGGCCCTTGCGCCTAAGGACCCGCCCTGCAACGCCGCAACCAACCGGCATCCACCAACCTATGCTCCGGTCGCCGCGCCCCCTCGCCCCGACTTACCGGTCCGGAAGGCTCCGCCTCTGCATGTAGGCCCCGATGACGTCACCACCTGGAGCTCCACTCCCCGAAGGGAGGAGCTCCCACAGGGGCAACCTACCTCGTCGGATCCTCAGCAGCAACTGAGGCAGTCTGGGCGGTCCCGATGCCGCCCCGCCTACTTGGCAGACTACGCATGCTCACTCATCGGGACTGACAGTTCTTCGAGCATGCGCAGACCGAGGGGGAAAGGGGTGTTGTATCCTCGACCTGCGACCGGTCTCGAGTTACGACCGGCCGCAGGTCTTCCAGGCTGCCTCTGGGAAGCCATGGAGACAGGCTGTAGCAGGCCGGCTAACCGACAGATGCGCCTGATTGGCTGAGGCGCACCTGGCGGGAAGCCGGCTCTTGCCGCAGTCTGATTGGCTCCCCGTTTGACAGCTCCATATATAAAGAGCTGTCAAACGCGGGAGCCCCTGTCTACCGCCCATTTTCTGTGCTTGTAATTAGTCGATAGTTATTCTGTTTGCCTACCATAAAAGGCTGTTAATTGAGCAAACCTGGCTGGACTCCCTCTGTTCTCAACAACCTCAGAGAACTTAACAAATTGTGATGATAAATTCTTTCTTTCTTTCTTTCTTTCTTTCTTTCTTTCTTTCTTTCTTTCTTTCTTTCTTTCTTTCTTTCTTTCCTTCCTTCCTTCCTTCCTTCCTTTCCTTTCCTTCCCGTTGGGTCACTGGCAGTGGCGGGCCAGATTTACTTCCAGGTACGCCGGTGGAACCCCCTCTCACCGGTTCTCTAAATTTCACCAACCGGCTCTCGCGAGTAGGTGCGAGCCTGCAGAAACCCCCCACTGGATTTAGGGGTTCTCCAAACTGCACAGAATCTTAGCTAGAGGTTCTCACGAACCCCTGCAAACCCCCAGCAGCCCACCCCTGCATACACATACACCCATACAATTATATACAGACTTACTTCTGGACATAAAAGTTAAGGTTCAGCTATAGAGAAATTGCAGTAGGCATTTAGCACAGCTTTGCTTGTATCTTTGATAAAATAAATGATGGAAATGACTGTGATCTCTCTTTTTTATGAGTAGTATTAGCTACAGGTGATCCTCAATTTACAACAGTTCATTTAGTGACCGTTCGAAGTTACAACAGCATTGAAAAATGTGACTTATGACTTTTTTCACACTTACAACCGTTGCAGCATCCCCAGTGTCACATGATCAAACAGAGTCTCTTGAGAACTGACTCACATTTACGACGGTTGCAGTATGTGTGTGTGTGTGTGTGTGTGTGTGTCATGTGATCCCCCTTTGCGACCTTCTGACAAGCAAAGTCAATGGGAAAAACCAGTTTCACTTAACAACCATGTTACTAATTTAACAACCACAGTGATTCACTTAACAACTGTGGCAAAACAGGTCATAAAATGGAGCAAAATTGACTTAGCAAATGTCTCACTTAGCAAACAAAAATTTTGGCCTCCACTGTAGTTGTAATTCAAGAACTCCTGTAGTATAAGAAGCATAACTGGAGGAAAAACCAACCTCTCTTATTTTTCTAGCTGCACGCACATACCAGGAATTTTAAACTGCTCACATCATGGATTGTTTTCATGATTTGGGAGGTCACAATTATGTCCAATTCCAGATGGCTCAACCTTGGCAAATAAATCACTCACTCAAGCAGTTGTTTGCCAAGTTAATTGTACACAAGCAGATTCCACAACAACAGATTGCATCAACCTCCTCCAACGCTTATGGAGTGCAATTGCTCTGGAAAACCAGCTGGTGCAGCTCATTTTCAAAAGTAGAATGGGTCGAATCTGGTTTGCAACCTGAAATCCTCTCCCTTTGCCACCCACACGTCCTCCTTCCATAAACATAGCTCATACGTGCACAATGGAGTAACCTTGTTCCTGCCATTAGCCATTTTTCTGGATTTGCACAATGCGCTGATCTAATCTATTCTCTCAGGTTCCCACAAGCCTCGAAACTACCAAAGGTGAACTTCTGGGAAGCATAATCCAGTATAGCCTTGTTGGAAGAAGTGTCCTGGGTTCAATGCCAAGGGCGGGGGGGAGACACTGTATTTGTGGAAGTTGTTTGGGAAGAAGGTTTTAATGGTGGACAGGATCCCATGCCTTGAAGATGTTGGGTGAAGAAGGAAAAAAGGGAAGAAACGCTGAGAGGGCCTGAATTTTATACCCACTCTGGGCTTTTGAATTTGAGCTTGTATTCTGATTGGTTGTCCGACTCCCATGGAGCCATGCAGGGGCAACTCTATAGGCTGTCCTGAGTCCCAGGCTTGGTTGAGTCTTGCTGGGTGATGTAATCTTTTCAGGTGCCATGTGGCGAGATGGGTAGAGGGCTAATCCTATCATGTCCTGAAGGTCATGTCTTAATCCCATCACCCTAGAACTGAAGGGGAGGGCAGAGAGCTGCTTTGTTTTTAAAACACATTTCTCCTTTTTTTCCAAAGAAACATAATATTCTGCATTTTTAATATTTCTTAGAATATTATATATAGTGCTAACTTTCTACAGCATGTTGTGTGAAGGCAGTCTCTAGGTTTTTAAACTAGAGGCTTAATGGTGTTCACGGAACAGACTTTTAAGACGAGATCAGAAAGATAGTCTTTATCCAGGGGACAGCTAAAGTATACACAAATCTCCAGTTCTTTGCTGCCATCTAATGATCATGTCTGTAGTGGCCAGAGTTTAACACGTTTTTCCCCCCACAATTTTGTTTTGCTTTCCAAGCATGTCAGTGGTGGGGTTTTGTGGGAGTGGCTTGCCAGCCATTTGACCGGGTGGGCGTGGCCAACTGGTAAAATGTGGTGAAACTCACTTAACAACACTCTTGCTTAACAACCAAAATGTTGGCTCAGAAACTCTGGCATTTGAAGCACACAAGTCTTAAATCTGTCAAGTTATAAGATCCTTGCACTCCTAACCCTTTAGAAGAAAAAACCCCACGGGGGCTCAAACTTGACTTGTGGACTTCAACTCCCAGAATTCCTCTTCCAGTCATGTTGGCACAGGAACTGTGGCAATGAAGTGTGCAAGTCTTAAAGCTGCCAAGGTACAAGACCCTTGCAACCCTAACCCTTTAGGGGGGAAAAAACCCCAGGGGTGCTCAAATTTGACAGTTTTAAGACTTGTGGACTTTAACTCCCACAATTCCTCCACTCGCTCTTCATCTCGATGATGTGCGGACGGGCGGGGGGGAGGGAGCTGGAACTGGTTCTAAACGGCACTGTAGATTTGTGGAACCTCTTCTATAGAAGAGCTTAGAACTGCAACTATTGCAACTCTCTCTACATGGGGCTCCCCTTGAGGTGCACCCGAAGGCTTCAGCTAGTCCAGAATGCAGCCGCGCGGGCAGTTATGGGAACCTCTAGGTTCTCCCATGTAACACCGTTCCTGCGCGAGCTGCACTGGCTGCCTGTCGTCTTTCGGGTGCGCTTCAAGGTGTTAGTTACCATCTTTAAAGCGCTCCATGGCACGGGACCTAGCTATCTGCGGGATCGCATTCTGCCTCATACATCCCTGCGGCCGATTTGCTCCCACAGAGAGGGACTTCTCCGGGTGCCGTCCACTAGGCTGTGCCAGCGGGCGACGCCCAGGGGAAGGGCCTTCTCTGTGGCGGGCCCGACCCTCTGGAACGACCTTCCCCCCGAAATCAGAACGACCACTGACCTTCGCTCCTTCTGACAGCTTTTAAAAACTCATTTCTTCCGTTTGGCTGGCCTAGGGTAATTTTAATTAGTTATAGTGTTAAGGGGTTTTAGGGACAGTTTTTAGTTTTTATAGATGTTTTTAGCGCAGGACATGTTTAATTGTGATTTTAAATTTTGTACTTTGTTTGTGTTTATTGTTTTTAATTCTCCTGTGCCCCGCCTCGAGTCCCTCTGGGGAGAGAGAGTGGGCTACAAATAAAATTTACATTTACATTTTACATGAAAGGAACGCACCCCTGAAGCATACACTACAAATCTGGGCTTTTCCTAATGCTCTCCCATCCAAATATTAATCAAATTCTACCTTTTTATCTCCCACCCCTCGCTAGGTACTGACAAAATGTACATAAACCAGGGAAGAATCCTGGAAAATCTAAAAGATGTCCAAAGTGATGGAAATATTTAAATATTCAGAGTATATAGTGGATATAGTAGATAGGACTGTATAGTTTCAGTGTCTAATTTTTGAATCATAAGCTAGCTGTGTGTGTGCAGCGGCAGCCAAAAAATCCAATGCAATCTTAAACTGCATTAACAGAGAGACACAATCCCAATCAAGTGAGGTACTAATATCACTCTATAAAGCCTTAGTAAGACTACACCTAGAATACTGCATCCACTTTTAATCACTACACTATAAAAAGATGTGGAGACTCTAGAAAAAGTGCAAAGGAGAGCAATCAAGATAATTAGGGGACTAGGGACTAAAACATATGAAGAACAGTTACAGGAACTGGGCATGACTAGTCTAGTGAAGAGAAGGACCAGGGGAGACATGATAGCAGTGTTCCCAATACTTAAGGCTCTGCCACAGAGAGGGGTGGGGATCAAGCTATTCTCCAAAGTACCTGAAGGCCAGACAAGGAATAAGGATGGAAACTGATCAAGGAGATATTCAACTCAGAAAAGGGAGAACATTTTCTGACAGGGAGAACAATCAACCAATGGAACAGCTTTATTTATTTATTTTGTCAAACATACACAAGATAACAGGTATAAATATAAACATCGACATGAACACAAGAATGGGATATGAATAAATGGGGACAATAGGACAGGGACAGTAGACACACTGGTGCACTAATGCATGCCCCCTTGACTTCGGAAGTTGTGGGGGCTTCATCACTTGAGAATTTCAAGAAGAGATTGGACAGCCATTTGTCAGAAATATTGTAGGGTCTCCTGCTTGGGCAGGGGGTTGGATTAGACCAGTAGTTCTTAACCTGGGCGATATTGCCCCCCAGGGGGCGATTTCATTTTTCAGGGGGGCGATGGAACGAAAAGGGGCGATGCAAGGATGAAGGAATAGAAGGGGGCGATATGGGGGCGACGGAGCGAGAAGTTTTGGGGATACTTTTGAGACTTTTTTCGTACAGTGAACTGCTGTATATCTGTCATACAAAAAACATCAGATCGCTCGCTATTAGTGGATTGAACTGTTTTAAAATGTTCCTTCAGCTAGCTTCAGTACAGAACGCCGTACATATGTGAATACGCATCGCTTATCTTCATGCGCGTTGCGCAGCAGCCTCTATCCCTTTACCCATAGTGGCGGGCCATTGGCCTTTTTACAGTGTGCATGAATATATATTTTCCTCAAATCTTAATTTAATTTCAGAGCTTTTGTCTTGAAATTCTTAGTTCCTGCATTGCGGTTTGTTCTTATGCCCTTTTTATATTTCTTTTTGCATCTTAAAATTCACTTGCAATTAAATCATTAAATGTTACTTTTTTGGGGGGGGGAATTTCATTTTCTTGCAATTGAATTTTATTTTCAGTGATCATTGCATTTAGGTGTCATTGCATTAGCTGTAATACATGTATCACAAAGTTTGGGAGTAAAGTGATGGGTAAAGCATCAGGATTTTTCACAGTTGAGATATGGGTGAAAGACTTGAAATAAATTATTTGCTCGATATGTTCTGATGACAATTTTACAGAAAACAAAAAATGTGTTTGCATAAATTGAAGAATTATTTCCCTGTCTTGTGATTGAGAGGTTGTGTTGGGGGAGGGGGGGGGCGATGATAGCTTCCTCAATGGCTCAAGGGGGCAATTCTTTCAAAAAGGTTAAGAACCACTGGACTAGTTGACCTACAAGCCCCCTTCCAATTCTGTTTATCTATCTGTTTATCTATCAAAAAGATGTAATTAATTAAATCTTGGGTGACTCAAGACAGTTTGGAGGACTTATATTATATGGGGTGGCTTCCCACAACACCTAAGATCAAAGGGCTAGTTTATGAATCGCACTCTGGGGAATTCAGTTTTGCAATATTATCATCTTCATTTATTGCAAAAAGAGTCCTTTCACCCAAGAGCAAAGAAAACGGGGGGAGGGGATATATATATTCCTCCCTCCTCTCGTTTTCTTCGTCCACATCTGTAAAAGGAAATAAAGGGAGAAAAAAACACTTTCCGAGTTTTCTCCAAAACAGCCTGAAATAAATTGCGCGCTTCATATGCAAATGAAGGGCTCAGGATATACAGCCTGAAAGCATCGGGTCAACCAATGAATGAACCCAATCTGAAAGATTTATGCAAATCAACCCACTTTGCCATAGCTTTATAAAACAAAAACAAAAAAAAACCCACCTCCCCGCGGAGTCTTAGGAAAGGACGCTGATGACGCAAAGGTACTTCGACAACCAATCAGCCGCTCAGGAAGCATTGCGGCCGCCCCTTCGCAGAAGTAACAAGGTAACGCGAGCGAAAGAGACGCGCAGACGTTTTTCTGCGTCTTTCTTCGATCCCTTCCCAAGATGGCGGCCGCGATGGGTCGTCCAAAGGGGCGGGTCTAATATTGCGCCTGCGCGCTGAGCAGCAAGTTTCTGCTGAAGATGGCGGCAATGAAACATTTACGGAGAGCGTGTCCGCACGCCGGCTTTACTCCTTCTTTAATAGTCAAAGTGAGACTTTAAAAAAAAAAAATATTTTTCTCTCGTTCTCTGTTTGGTCTTTCTGCGTTATGATTAATTAGTCGTGTGAAGGACGAGCGGGCGGGCTCCAGTGAGTTTTAATGTGGATTAAAGGGAATTGTATATAATTCAAATTAATTCAAAAGGTCTTAATTAGAGCTGTGCAAAGAAATGACCGTTAAAAGGGAATTAATTAGGGCTGGGCAGGTGATAACCGCTTGAAAGGAAACAAGCGGTATCCTCCGTGTGGGTATTTCTACCGCAAAACGATGTTGTGAGATAAGGCGAGGCTGTGGCTGATGGGTGTTTTAGTCCATCTTGCAATGAAGGCGCGAATTTGAAAGCCAATGGGCCATTGAAATCTGGTTCAGACTTCTTTTTAGAGAAAAGTTGGGATATGAATGTACTGTATTAATGTATTAATATTAATTAATAATTAATAACTAAGTATCAATGTATTAATACTAAGACTATATTAGTGATATTAATGTACTAAGACTATTACTATTCTTTTTCTCTTCTTTCCTAGTACCTATCTCTTTCCACTCATGACTATAACCATGTTGCTGTTATCTTTAAAATTGATATTGTTTTATTTGTTTCCTAGTATAATTTGATTGCTTATTATTAGTAATCCATAGTGTTGTATCTTATGATTCTTGATGAATGTATTCTATTCTATTTTTCTTTATGTACACTGACAGGGAGGAGTTTGACTCCGTTACTTCCGAGGATATGGACAGGCTACGTGGGCGACTGCGAGCCACCACATGTTTATTGGACCCGTGTCCCTCCTGACTTGTACTGGCATCCTGGGAGGTGACACGAGGCTGGCTCCAAGAGGTTGTCAACGCTTCCTTAAGTGAGGGTTCCTTGCCTGCTTCCCTAAAAGATGCTATGGTGAGGCCCCTCCTTAAGAAGCCCTCTTTGGATCCAGCTTTATTAACCAACTATCGTCCAGTCTCCAACCTTCCCTTCTTGGCGAAGGTTGTTGAGAGTGTGGTGGCACAACAGTTTCCCCGTCACCTGGAGGAAGTTGATTATCTAGACCCGCGCCAGTCCGGCTTTCGGCCCGGGCATAGCACCGAGACGGCATTGGTCATGTTGGTCGATGATCTCTGGAGGGCCAGAGATGGGGGTTGTTCGAAATTGGCAAAAGTGAAGAGGGTACTTTCTGAACACACTGTATCTAAATGGATGATAATGGACAACAATATGACTTCTCAGATATTTGTGAATGTTTCAATGCTATTTCTAGAAACTAATCAGTATTTTGCAGTGCACCCGGAAGACGACTGGCTGCCTGTCGTCTTCCGGGTGCACTTCAAGGTTCTAGTTATCATCTTTAAAGCGCTCCATGGCTCGGGACCTAGCTATCTGCAGGATCGGATCCTGCCTCATACATCCACACGGCCGATTCGCTCCCACAGAGAGGGACTTCTCCGGGTGCCGTCCACTAGACTTTGTCAGCGGGCGACGCCCAGGGGAAGGGCTCTCTCTGTGGCGGGCCCAGCCCTCTGGAACGACCTTCCCCCCGACATTAGAACAACTACGGACCTCCGCTCCTTCCGTCTAAAACTAAAAACATATTTGTTCTGCTTGGCCGGCCTAGGGTAGTCTCTCGTCTATGGGATTGTTAATAATTTTAGATAGGGATTTTAGTATTTTAATTGGTAATTTTTAGCGCAGGGATATATTTAATTTGTTTTTATCATGTGTATGTGTATTTATTGTTTTATTCGCCCTGTGCACCGCTCCGAGTCCCTTTGGGGAGAGGGAGCGGTCAACAAATTAAATTATTGATTATTGATATTATTGATATTGTTTTATTTGTTTCCTAGTATAATTTGATTGCTTATTATTAGTAATCCATAGTGTTGTATCTTATGATTCTTGATGAATGTATTCTATTTTATTTTTCTTTATGTACACTGACAGCATGCTCACCAAAGACAAATCCCTTGTGTGTCCAATCACGCTTGGCCAATACATTTTTGTATTTATTTAACAGAATAAAGAATTATGTTCTGTTCTATTCTATTCTATTCTATTCTATTCTATATAATTATTAATAGTTTCATGAGAACTACTAGAAACTGGGTGACTGAGTTCTAATCCCTCTTTAGGATTTAAGCCAGCTGGCTGACTTGGGGCCATTCACACTCATTCTCAGCCCAACTCATCTCACAGGGTTGTTGTAATGGAGAAAATAGGAGGCGGAAGGTGTGATGGCTATGTTTGCTATTAGGTTATTTGTAGAAATAAAGGCAGGGTATAAATAAGGAAAGATATTGCCGAGATGGCAGTTGAGACCCCCATTCAGTCTTCCAGTCCATGTCCCTGCGTAGGCAGGAACCTTATACTGTTTCAGACAAATAGCTATCCAACATCTTCTTAAAGACTTCCAGTATTGGGGCATTCACAACTTCTGGAGGCAAGGTGTTCCACTGACTAATTGTTCTAACTGTCAGGAAATTTCTCCCCAGTTCTGAGCTGCTTCTCTCCTTGATTAGTTTCCATCCGTTGCTTCTTTTTCTACCCTCAGGTGCCTTGGAAAAGAGTTTGACTCCCTCTTCTTTGTGGCAACCCCTCAGATATTGGAACACTGCTATCATGTCTCCCCTAGTCCTTCTTTTCATTAAACTAGACATAACCAGTTCCTGCAACCGTTCTTCATACGTTTTAGTCTCCAGTCCCCTAATCATCTTGGTTGCTCTTCTCTGAACTCTTTCTAGAGTCTCCACATCTTTTCTACATTGTGGCAACCAAAACTGAATGCAATATTCCAGGTTTGGCCTTACCAAGGCATTATAAAGTGGTATTAACACTTCCCCTGATCTTGGTTCTATCCCTCTGTTTATGCAGCCTAGAACTGTGTTGGCATTTTTGGCAGCTGTTGCACACTGCTGGCTCATATTTAAATGGTTGCCCACTTGGACTCCAAGATCCCTCTCACAATTACTACAGTTGAACATGGTACCACCTATACCAGGGGTGGGCAAACTTTGCAACTTTAAGTCTGAAGGACTTCAGTTCCCAGACTTCTCCAGCCAGCAAAGCTGGCTGGAGAAGTCTGGGAACTGAAGTCCTTCAGACTTAAAGTTGCAAAGTTTGCCCACCCCTGACCTCTACTGTACCTGTGCAC
Organism: Rhabdophis nuchalis; assembly: GCA_039707465.1. NCBI lineage: Eukaryota > Metazoa > Chordata > Lepidosauria > Squamata > Natricidae > Rhabdophis > Rhabdophis nuchalis. Next base: position 160,474,741 of record CM077647.1, on the reverse strand, counting down.
TTCGTTTTTCTTGCCTACATGTTGAACTTTACTCTTCGCCATTGAATTTCATTTTGTTAGATAGTGCCCAATGTTCAAGTTTGTCAAGATCCCTCTGTATCTTAAGCCTACCTTCTGGAGTGTTGGCTATTCCTGCCAGCTTGGTGTCATCTGCAAATTTGATGAGTTCCTCATTTACTCCCTCATCTAAATCATTGATGAAGATGTTGAAGAGTACTGGGCCTAAAACAGAGCCTTGGGGGACTCCACTGCATACTTCCCTCCATATATATGCAGTTCCATTGAGGACTACACGTTGAGTGCGGTTGGTCAGCCACTTACGAATCCATCTGGGGGGAGGGGGGGTGTTTTCAGTCATAGCCTAACATTAACTTTGATCCTTCAGTTATTGATAAAAGTGAATTGTTGGTGCAGCCTCTTAACAAAAAAGATGGTCAATGTGATATATACATTTTCACCTAGATTTTAATTGGTATTTGCTGCCCAGAATCATGATATTGAGATAGGCAGCTGTGTAACTTAGAATAATAAAATTAAATCATTGGTACTTCGAAAGCTAACAATGTTTCAGGTCCAAAAGAAAGCTGTAGTAAATGTTCTAAACAAATATTTTGCCAATCAGGACTTTCAGGGAGGAAACTTCAGAAGTCTTAATAGTTAATGTGGATTTGGGTATTAACCATTTTCAGCTCCAATTTTTCATGCTGTCCCCATTCTTTTGCCTGTTAAATAAGAATTATTCCAGGGCGGCAATTACTTAGGAGAACAAGAATCAGTTTTAGCTTCAGTTCTAGAAACATAGCAATGTGACTAAGCTGGCTTTAATTCAGGAATACAGATATATTCTAATTATAATTAGAACCATGTACAGTACTTGTTGTGATTTCAAAGGTGCAAAATAATAACTTTTAATTGTTTCTATTGTAACAGAATTTAATATGTGTGCCCAATGACACATTGGAAAGTCAGAAAATTACAGCCTGTAATCTTGTAAGTAGGGACATAGTGGCTAAGAGGTTGAGCTTGTCAATCAGAATGGTCGGCAGTTCAAATTCCTAGCGTCCTAGTGAGCTCCCGTTATTAGTCCCAGCTTCTGCTAACCTAGCAGTTCGAAAGCATGTAAAAAATGCAAGTAGAAAAATAGGAGCCACCTTTGGTGGGAAAGTAACAGTGTTCCATGCGCCTTTGGCATTTAGCCACATGATCACGGAGACGTCTTCGGACAGCACTGGCTCTTAGGCTTTGAAACAGATGAGCACCGCCCTCTAGAGTCAGGAACGACTAGCACACATGTGCGGGTGAACCTTTACCTAATGTTTCTGCTAGCTTTTCTTTTCTGGATTGTGAGAAGAAGGCCTAACTTTCTAAGATCATTCCATGCGCCTTTGGCATTTAGCCACATGACCACGGAGACGTCTTCGGACAGCACTGGCTCTTAGGCTTTGAAACAGATGAGCACCGCCCTCTAGAGTCAGGAACGACTAGCACATATGTGCGAGGGATACCTTTACATCCTTGTGACAGCTGCACTTTAGAAAGAACTTTGTACAGATAGTCCTTGACTTAACAACCTTTCATTTAGTGACAGTTTGAAGTTACAACCGCACTGGGAAGAAAATGATTTATGATCATTTTTTACACAGTTGCAGCAACCTCATGATCACGTGATCAAAATTCAGACCCTTGACAATTGGCTGATATTATGATGATTGTGATGTCCCAGGATCATGTGATAACTTACAATGTTCTAGCAAGCAAAGTCAATGGGGAATCCAGATTCACTTTTCAGCTGTGTTGCTAAACAACTGCAGTGATTCGTAAACAACTGTGGCAAGGAAGGCCATAAAACGTCTTGCTTAGCAGCAGAAATTTTGGGTTTCAATTGTGGTCATAAGTTGAGGACTACCTGTAGTCCTACGTGATTTTTGCCATTTTGGGATTTGCAAATCTTATTGATGAAATCTTAAAACTCTGCCCTAATGTTTTCTTTCTTGTCTCTTTACTCAGAGGTTGGCAACCATTGTTCCCAAAGTTTCTCAAGTAGACAATTCTTCCAATTTCCTGAACAATGTTCCTTACCGAAAACACCCAGGCATCCTCCATCTCAAATGTGTGAAGCTTCCACCTGAGCTAGTGGAAGCAGTTTCCTTTTGGGTAGCACGTGAGTAAAACTTATTAAAGATTGCATTGTCTCACTATATCAGCTAGTGCAGTGATGGCTAACCTTTTTTGGCTTGGGTGTCAAAAGTGCACGTGCCCACATCCAAAATTCAATCGCTCCCGTGTGCACATGTGTGCATGACTCCGTTGCCCCTCCCACGCATGCTTGCGCAACACCCCACCCCCGCCCTCCTGAAGCCGGGGGAGTGCAAAAACCGTTTCCCCCAGCACCCTGGAGGCCTTCTGGAAGCCGGAAATGGCCCATTTCTGAACTTCCAGTTGGCCCGTTGGGCCCGTTTTTCGCCCCTCCCATGCTCCAGAGTCTTTCCTAAAGTCTGGGGAGGTGGAAAATGGCCTCTCCTGGCCTCCTGGAGGCCCCCTGGAAGCCAAAAAAATGCACATTTCCGAACTTCCGGGAAGCCTGTTTTTTGCCTTTCCCAGGCTCTGGAGGCTTTTCTAAATTTATTTATTTATTATTTATTTAATTACATTTATATACCGCCCTATCTCCCTTGCGGGACTCAGGGAGGTGAACAGGCGATAATAAAAAACCACAATAAAACATCCAATAATCCAATAAATATGCTAAAAGTTCTAAAACCAAATTAAACAGTGGGCCTGCTCTAAAATACCATTATAAAACCCTAATAAAACAAATTAAAACTACGCCAGCCAGCCGCACGAAATAGATGGGTTTTCAGGGCTCGGCGAAAAAGGCGCAGGTCCATGATTGTACGTAGGTCAGGGGGTAGGTCATTCCAGAGGGCAGGAGCTGCCACAGAGAAGGCTCTCCCTCTAGGGGTTGACAGCCGGCATTGACTGGGGAGGCTGAAAAATGGCCTCTCCCGGCCCTCCAGAGGCCCTTTGAAGGCCAAAAATCAGCTGGCTGGAGCGCTGCAGCTGACCTAGGGCAATGGATTGTGTGCCCTCAGAGATGGCTTCCCGTGTCTTGGTTGAAGGTATGCTATAGGTAATTCCAGATTTACAACTGGTTACTTAGCAACCGTTCAAAGTTATGATGATACATTACCCAAAGTTATATACCAGTCAGATTTGAAGTTCCAAACATGACCTCTAAAATCATCAATCAATCAGTCATTCAGAATAGAGCTGGAAGGGATCTTGGGGGTCCCTCAGGGGTCTCCAACCCCCTGTTCAAGCAAGAGACCCTTTACCGTTTCAGACAAGTGTCTATCCAATCTCTTAAAAACCTCCAGTGATGAAGCAACTATAGCTTCTGACAGCAAGCTGTTCCACTGGTTAAATATCCTCACTGTTAGGAAGTTTATCCTTAATTCCAGGTTGCTTCTCTCCTTGGTTAGTTCCCATCCATTGTTTATTGTTTTGTCTTCTGATGCTTTGAAAAATGTTGGCCCCATCTTCTTTGTGACAACCTTTCAAATATGGAATACTGTTATGTTCCCTCTAGTCCTTCTTTTTTCTAGACTAGACAAACCCAAATCCTGCAACCGTTCTTCATATGTGATCACATTTTGGATGCTTGGGAACCAGCCCATATTTATGGATGCTTGCAGCATACTTCAGTCACATGACCACATTTACAATATTTTTTTGCCAGAAACTGGTGTTTACTTCCATTAGGTCTATTGCAGACATGATCCATTAACCACCATGGTGATTTCCTTAAGTGCTGTCACACAAAAAAAAGCTCATGCAATCAGATTGACCATATGATAACCTGCTTAAAAGCCTGTACAATTACAACCATAATTCTAGGGTGAATTAAGTCCTACCCATACTGTCCTTAAAACAGAAATGACAGGGTGAATTCAGTGATCCTAGTGCGGAGAGTATCATTTCTCTATTCTTTCACGTAAATCTATCCCTATAATTTTTTTTACCCATAACATTGAATAGGTTTACCATTGTCTTCTGGGATGCTTTCTAGATTCAATGGCTGTTGTAGAGCCCAATGAAACCTCCTTTGGTTTCTTTCATAAGTCTTGTTCTTTCTCCCAGAATCCCCCATACGCGATCTGAAGAAGAAATCCGAGTCTTTTAGCAACTACCTCTGGAACCGCAAACGCCCGGTAGAGTTGAAAGATCTGCAGAAAAAAGCACAACTCCTGGAACAGAAGCTGAAGAAGGATGTAGAAGTCCTGATCCAACAGAAAGGTGAAAGAGGGGTATGGATCATAGAGATAAAACAGGAGCAACCACACTTTTTAATTTTGATTGAAGTACAGTATCAGAAATATACAGGATAGTTAAAAAGAAGAGTTGGGAGAACTGGAAGAAAACTTGAGGAATAGCAATAGCACTTAGACTTATATACTGCTTCAACAGTGCTTTGCAGTCCTCTCTAAGCGATTTACAGAGTCAGCATATTGCCCCAAACAATCTGGCTCCTCATTTAACGACCTCAGAAGATGAATGCTGAGTCAACCTTGAGTCGGTCAGGATCAAACTGCTGGCAGTAAATAGCGAGTTAGCCTGCAGTACTGCATTCTAATCACTCCGCCACCATGAAATAGTTAGATATAAATTCATAGAGAAAGAAATATGGCCAAATAATATGTCATTAGAACAATAAACAGTTACAATTCTATATATGACTGTCTTGTCCAAATAGCATTTATGTACACATTTTTAATATATTTATATGGCTTTATGTATACATAAATCTGGAAATGAATCTGGAAAAACATACTATGTGGGTAAGACACCCCTAACGTGTGTGTGTGTGTGTGTGTGTGTGCGTGTGTGTGTGCCAACGTAACACTGGAACGTCTGGCCCACTGAAATGAAAAGGAATGAATGATATCTATAGTGTCAAATCACAGTACTTTTCACAGTGATAGTGTGCATTTTGGATTCAAGTTCTGTTAAGATACGGCCTGTTGTGCCTTAAAATGGCTCCTATACAGCACAATGGAGTTGCCGTGGTAACGGCTTCACAGTACTCCACAAGGGAGTTCCCTCTGGTAAGGGGGATTGGTTCTTAAATAACAAACAAACAAAGTAACCCCTCGGTTTCAAGCAAAGTGCTCAAGTTGTCTGGAGAGGTGCCTGCTAATGCAGATAATCATCACTGCAGATAGGCCAGTAAGAGGTTGGGCGATGATGTATACTACACTCTCTTTGAGAAAGGGTGAGATAAAAATGTAAATATTGCAGCAATAACACTAGTATACTTTATCATACATCTTTTTAGGTGGATCTCTAGATGAAAGCGATGAGAAGCTGAAAGAAAAAGTTTTGACTGTTATGCGTAAAACAACCTACCACTGGGAAGAATTGAAGTGAGTGTTTATAATTCAGGATTCTGATTACTGGAGGAAGACTTACTTGACCTGTTTTAATGTTCTTCTTTTAATCTCTTTGAATCATAAAGTCCTTTTCATATAAGATAAAGGTTCCCCTCTCACATATGTGCTAGTCGTTCCTGACTCTAGGGGGCAGTGCTCATCTCTGTTTCAAAGCTGAAGAGCCAGCGCTGTCCGAAGACATCTCCGTGGTCATGTGGCCGGCATGACTAAATGCCGAAGGTGCACGGAACGCTGTTACCTTACCACCAAAGTGGCTCCTATTTTTCAGCTGCTAGGTTGGGAGAAGCTGGGACAAGAAGCTGGCGGGTATCACGGAGACCTGGTTGGGCCAAGAGAGGGGCATGCCCCTCATTGAAATGTGCCCACCTGGTTACCGTGCATTTCACCAGCCGAGAGCCTAGGGTCGGGATGGGGGGCGGGCAGTTATTATAAAAGAGAGCTTGGATCCGAGGGAGACCGCTGTGCCGCAGACTGCCGGCTGTGAGTCCCTATGCATGAAGTGGGGCCATGGGAGGCAGCAGGGCATGCTGATTGTGTACCTGACTCCCCGCTACGTATCAGTAGCCCTGCCCGAGTTCCTTGATGTGATAGCCGAGATGGCAGTTGAGACCCCCAGACTGTTAGACATGGTGGACTTCAGTCTGCCGTCGATAGATGAATCATCTGAGGCGGCTCGGGAGTTCATGGCCTCCATGACGGCCATGGACCTGACCCAGTTAGTTCATGACCCCACCCACACTGGGGGACAAACACTGGACCTAGTTTTTGCCTCCGGCCAGTGGCTGAGTGATCTCGGTTTAGGGAAAATAGTCATGGAGCCCCAGTCATGGTCTGATCACTCTCTCCTTCGGTTGAGCTTTCCAACCGCTACACCCCACCGCGGGGAGGCGGAACCAGAAGTGACAAGATGGTTCCGCCCCAGGCGCCTGATGGACCCTGAGAGGTTCCAGATGGAGCTTGGGCCATTACCTGAGTCCATGACCCGCGACTCGACTGAGGACCTAGTGGCCGCCTGGAATATTGCGGCCGCGGGGGCCTTGGACCGGGTCGTGCCTTTGCGGCCTCTCACCCGATGCTGATCTACCCTGGCTCCTTGGTTCTCTGAGGAGCTGAGGGTGATGAAGCGTCGGAAGAGATGCCTAGAGGGCATTTGGAGGACCATGCGTTCCGAATCTGACCGGACACTGGTAAGGTCCCATTTGAGGACCTATCTAGTGGTGATAAAAGCGGCAAAACGGAACTATTTCTCTGCTCTTATCGCATCTGCAGGTAACCGATCTGTTGCCTTGTTCAGGGTATCCTGCTCCCTCCTTCATCAGAGGGCTCGGGATGCGCCCTTGCAGGGCCGTGCAGACGAATTTGGGTGTTATCTGCATGATAAAATCGATCAGATCCAGAGCGGGTTAGCCTCCGATTGGACTAGTTCAGGTGGGTCAACGGAGGCAGGTCTTGAGTCCTCTATCTGGGAAGAGTTCGATCCTGTGACTCCCGAGGACATGGACAGGATGCTGGGGCGACTGAACTCCACCACATGCTTATTGGACCCGTGTCCCTCCTGGTTGATACTGGCCTCCCGGGAAGTTACATGAGGCTGGCTCCAGGGAATTGTCAACGCTTCCTTGAGTGAGGGGTTCTTGCCGACCGCCTTGAAAGAAGCGGTGGTGAGACCCCTCCTCAAGAAGCCCTCCCTGGACCCGGCTGTATTAGCCAACTACCGTCCCGTCTCCAACCTTCGCTTTCTTGCGAAGATTGTTGAAAGTGTGGTGGCGCAACAGTTCCCTCAGCACCTGGAGGAAACTGTCTATCTGGACTCGTGCCAGTCCAGCTTCCGAGCACAGCACAGAAACGGCATTTGTCACGTTGGTGGATGATCTCTGGAGGGCTCGGGATAGAGGTTCCTCCTCTATCCTGGCCCTATTAGATCTCTCAGTGGCTTTCGATACCATCGACCATGGCCAGCTGGAGGGGTTGGGCCTGGGGGGCACCGTTTTACGGTGGTTCTCCTCCTACCTCTCCGACCAGTCGCAATTTGTGTTGGCAGGAGGGCAGAGGTCGACGTTGAGGTGCCTCACTTGTGGGGTACCACAGGCGTCAGTCCTCTCGCCTCTCCTGTTCAACATCTATATGAAGCCACTGGGTGAGATCATCCGTGGTTTCGGGGTGGAGTTCCATCAGTACGCAGATGACACCCAGCTATACATCTCCACCCCGGGCCACCCCAACGATGCCGCGGAAGTGATGTCCCGGTGCCTGGAGGCTGTGCGAGTCTGGATGGGGAGAAATAGGCTTCGACTCAACCCGTCCAAGACCGAGTGGCTGTGGTTTCCGGCGTGACGACATAGCCAGCTGGTTCCATCGCTGGCTATTGGGGGCGAATCATTGGCCCCTGCGGAGAGGGCTCGCAACTTAGGCGTCCTCCTGGACACTCGGCTGTCTTTAGATGATCATTTGACAGCTATGGCCAGGGGGGCTTTTTATCAGGTACGCCTGATACGCCAGTTGCGCCCCTTTCTGGATTGTGACGCTTTATGCACGGTCACTCAAGCCCTCATCATCTCCTGCCTGGACTATTGCAACACTCTCTACATGGGGCTTCCCTTGAGGTGCGCCCGGAGACTCCAGCTAGTACAGAATGTGGCCGCCCGGGGGATTTTGGGGGCCTCTAGATGCTCCCATGTAACACCTCTCCTGCGCGAGCTGCACTGGCTGCCTGTGGTTTTCCGGGTGCGCTTCAAGGTGTTAGTTACAACCTTTAAAGCGCTCTATGGCAAGGGACCTGAATATTTGCAAGACCATCTCCTACAGCATATCTCCCACGACCAGTCCACTCACACAGAGAGGGTCTCCTCAGGGTCCCGTCGGCTAGCCAATGCCGCCTGGCGACCCCTAGGGGGAGAGCCTTCTCTGTGGCAGCTCCAGCCCTCTGGAACGACCTTCCCCCCGACCTGTGCACAACCATGGACCTGCGCCTCTTCCGCCGGGCCCTTAAAACTCATCTATTTCGTGCGGCCGGCCTGGCGTAGCTTTTAAATTTGTTTTATCAATTGGGTTTTATTAGGGACTGTTTAGAGCAGGTTTTTGTTTAATCTGTTTTTATTATATTTATTGTACCTGATGTTTTATGTTTTATAATTGCCTGTTCACTGCCCTGAGTCCCGCAAGGGAGATAGGGCGGTATATAAATTTACGTAAACGTAAACAAGAAACGGGAGCTCACTCCACTATGTGGTGCTAGGGATTAAAACCGCTGGACTGCCAACCTTTCTGATCGACAAACTCAGCGTCTTATCCACTAAGCCACTGCATCCCTGTTCTTTTCACATAGTTCCTTCCTAGTATTATGGGTGTTGGTGTTATGATGATGATTTAAGCTCTGCCTGATTTCAGAAGAACTTTTGGCTATTTACACTTAAAAAAAATACAAACCGCTTCTATATACGATGAAACAAAAGTGGAAGGGTCTCCTAAAGCATTCTCCCAAGGCCTGGGAGAAAAGCCAAATGTTTATTATCAGAAAGAGAACTACATCATTGTATTCTGTGTATATGTTTGCTCTTTACCTCCACTTTATGCTGGCTATTCTCATGACTTTAGGTGACTTTGGTTTAGCTGTGGGGTGAGGGGTTGTTTGGTGCAGCTTTCTCTTTTTATACTGACCACAATTGCAATTTTTCTTTCTCGAGGTATACCGAAGAGCTCAGCTTTCTGTACATGGTCAGCCGGATGGATGCAAACTATGCAGCAGTGAGCCGAGCTTTCCACGAAGTAAGTTGCAGTGGGCAAGATGGCATAGGGAAGACAATCCACCAGGGCTTCATGGAGGGAACTTGGTGATAACGGCAGGATTACAATCCTGTCACTCTTCTGGACTTGAATATTTAACTCATTGTTAAACATCTCAGCTTCGTAACAGCGACAGTAAGAGTTGGAAGTGGTCTTGGAGGTCATCTAGCCCAACCCGCTGTTCACACAGGGAACCTATACTATTTCTGACAAATGACTGTCCAGTCTCTTCTTAAAAGCTTCTAATGATTGGGCACCCATTACTTCGGAAGGCAATTTGTTCCACTGGGTTGATTGTTCTCACTGTTAGGAATTTTTTCCTTAGTTCTAGCTCGCTTCTCTCCTTTAACTTCTAGTATTAGTATTTAGTATTTATTGAATTTCTAAACCGCCCCCTCTCCCTGAAAGGACTCTGGGCGGTGTACAGGAAATTAAGAACATCTAAGACATAACTATACAAACATATTTAAAACCAAATTAAATAGTTAACCCTGTACTAAAATTTTGTAAAAAACATTTAAAACTATTTCCCATTAAAACCCGATTAAAACAACTTCAGACTGGGGCGAGGAGCATGAATTAGGCCAGGCCGGCCAGATGGAAAAAATGGGTCTTTAATTTTTGGCGGAAGGAGCGGAGGTCCGCGGTAGTTCTAATTTCGGGGGGTAGGTCGTTCCAAAAGGTTGGGCCCACCACAGAGAAGGCCCTTCCCCTGGGCGTCGCCCGCTGGCATTGCCTAGTGGACGGCACCCAGAGAAGTCCCTCTCTGTGGGAGCGAATCGGCCGAAGGGATGTATGGGGCAGGATACGATCCTGCAAATAACTAGATCCTGTGCCATGGAGCGCTTTAAAGATGGAGCGCTTTAAAGATAATCAACACCTTGAAGTGCACCCGAAAGGCCACAGGCAGCCAGTGCAGCTTGCGCAGGAGCGGTGTTACGTGGGAGTATCTAAGAGCTCCCAAAATTGCCCGCGCGGTCGCATTCTGGACTAGCTGTAGTCTTCGGGTGCACCTCAAGGGGAGCCCCATGTAGAGAGCGTTACAGTAGTCTAGACAGGATGTCACAAGCGCATGAGTGACTGTGCAAAGGGCGTCCCGGTCCAATAGGGGACGCAACTGACGTACCAGGCGAACCTGGTAAAACGTCCCCCTGGCCACGGCTGTCACATGGTCCTCCATAGGCAGCCGTGTATCCAGGAGGACGGCTAGGTTGCGTGCCCGATCCACGGGAGCTAGATGTTCGCCGCCTATGGCCAGTGATGGAGTCAACTGGTTGTACCGGGGCGCCGGAAACCACAGCCACTCAGTCTTGGACGGGTTGAGATTGAATCTGTTTCTTCCCATCCAGATCCGCATGGCTTCTAGACACCGGGACATCACTTCTGTTTTTTTAGGAAGAAAGGTAGATATTTTTAGGGCCCAACCACTGATTACCTGCGTTTTTGCAGTATCACCTCCCGCCTAGACTACTGTAACGCTCTCTACATGGGGCTCCCCCTGAGGTGCACCCGGAGGTGCACCTACTGAGGTGCACCTACTAGCTCCAGCTAATCCAGAAAGCAGCCGCGTGGGGGATTTTGGGAGTGTCGAGATACTTCCATATAACACCTCTCCTGCGCGAGCTGCACTGGCTGCCTGTGGTCTTCTGGGTGCGCTTCAAGGTGTTAGTGACCACTTTCAAAGCACTCCATGGCATGGGACCTGGTTATCTGCGGGACCGCCTTCTACCACATACTTCCCTTAGACCTGTCCGCTCTCACAGGGTGGGCCTCATTGGGGTGCCATCTGCCGGACAATGCCGACTGGCGGGCCCCAGAGCGAGAGCCTTCTCTGTGGCAGCTCCTGCCCTCTGGAATGGCCTACTACCCGACCTCCGCACGATCACGGACCTGCGCCTCTTCCGCCAGGCTCTAAAAACATATCTCTTTCACGAGGCCGACCTGGCATAGCTCTAAATTTTAATCTTATTTTAGAAATGGGCTTTAATTGGCAATTTTAGCATGGGTGCAATTTAATTTAATTTATTTTTAATATCCTGTATTTATTGTTTTTTACATTTTATTCCTTTCCTGTGCGCCGTCCTGAGTCCAATCCGGAGATAGGTGCGGGATATAAATTTGATAAATAAATAAATAAATAATAGGATAAACCGAAACTACCGTTGAAACATGTATTCATATGCCAGAACTAAATTTAGCTGGTTAACTTTTCCTCATACTCGGCTGTATAAATGTGATAGGAAAGGGGACAGTTCCGTTCCATTGGGTGTAAGGTCCAGAAGTCCCGAAATACGGGACTTCTGGACCTTACACCATTTGGTTGGTTTGGCCTTGAATGTCAGATAGCCTGTCTTTTGCTGTGGGTGCTCGTCTCTATCAATTGAAATTGGGATGATGTGAACAGTACTGCAGCAGCCACTATTCTTTTGAAAGTCAGTGAAGATAAGCTCGTAAGTTGCATCTCTGCCATACTTAAAGCATAAGGCCGTGATGACGAATCTATGGCACAGGCGGCACGCAGAGCCCTCTGCAGGCACACGAGCTGTTGCCCAGCTCAGCTTCACCATGCATGTGCGCACGGCTCCTGCTGGCCAGCTGAATTTTGGGTCTCTGCTGTGCATGGGAGATGTGCACACATGCGCGGGAGTGTGGTGTACCTCGCACCCCGTTTTTGGTCCCAGGAGACTTCAGGGAGACCTGCTAGGCCCAAATGGGCTGAGGAATGGGGGCGTGCATGGGTTGGGGGTGGGGGGAGCGCAGGGGCATTTGCACTCGCATGTGTAGGGGGCAGTGTACGCATGGGGGGGGTGTTGCGCCATGCATTGCATTGTGTGTGTGGGCTTTCGGCACACAACGACAAAAGGGTTAGGCATCACTGGCATAAAGTCTTTCTTTTTTTAATCATGTCGTACCTTATCAAGTTTGGAGAATAATTACCGTGTCCTTCCAAACTGAGAAAGTGACCCCTTTTCCTCTGCAACTTTGTCCCCTTCAGATCCAGAAGCGAGTACCAGATTTCCACCCCAAAACTTTGCTGGATTTCGGCTCGGGTACCGGTGCTGTCAGCTGGTGAGAATCCCCTTGGAAGGGAGGAGAAGCTGCCTTTCTCTGCAGCAACAAGAGTGGAACGTATCTCCCTCTTAGAGGGAGGGAGTCCCTAAAACAAGGAGAACAGAGGGAAAGGTGGTCTTTCGTTGGCTATGGCTTCACCGTAACATTTTTGAAGGGGATGAACACTGCCAAGCCAATCGTTGCACATGCGAACTGGGCAAGTTTGGGTTAGGGCTCCTACTTTTCCTAAATGGGGACATTCTGGGAATGGAGCTCCCCACCTATTTTGAAGAGGATCGTGTGTAGAAATGCTTCCAAAATGGGGGGAAATCTGTAGCCAGGTCTCAGTATAAGTCAGTATAAGAGAAGGAACACAAGGCTAGCGAAAAAGAGATTCAAATAGTATGCTTGTGACAGAAAAGACTTTCCATTGGGGGAAACCAACAGAGGTGGATCTGGTGGGGGGATGGGGAAAGTAATGTGTCTTCATATTATGATATTATCGTGTTTCTCCGAAAAGAAGACAGGGTCTTATTTTCTTTTGACCCCCGAAATAAGCAATTGGCCTTATTTTCAGGGAGGTCTTATTATTTTTGAGGTACAGGGGACGGCAAGCATGGTTACCTCATGGTTGCTGCTGTGTTGCAATATTTTTGGGAGAGGGCTTATTTTAGTGCATGCGCTCAAAAGCCCAATTGGGCCTCTTCTTATTTTCGGGAAAATGATATCATTATCCATCCATGTATTCATCTATACATCCTTCTTATCTATTCATCCATCTTTCCTATCTATCTATCTATCTATCTATCTATCTATCTATCTATCTATCTATCTATCTATCTATCTATCTAATCTTATCTAATCTTATCTTATCTTATCTAATCTAATCTAATCTAATCTACCCTGTTTCCCCCAAAATAAGACCTCCCTGGATAATAAGCCCAATCGGGCTTTTGAGTGAATGTGCTAAAATAAGCCCTTCCCTGTAAATAAGCCCTTCCCGAAAATATTGTAACACAGCAGCAGCCATCAAGTGACCACACTCACTGCCTCCTGCACCTCAAAAATAACATGACCTCCCTGGAAATATATTAAAAGTAAAGATGTTTATTGAAATGAAATTATAAACACCATAAACATAAAATGGAGTTTTGTCAGAGGCTAAATACACCAAGTAAATGAGATGAAGAGTGTGGAAGAGGGGTAAAGAGAAGAAGAGAGGGAGAGGAAAGGGGGGGAGGAGGAGAGAAATGAGTGGAAAGGGGAGAGAGAAGGGGAGAGGAAGAGGAAGTAGAGAAGAGAAGGATGACAGAGAAAGGAGGGAGGGAGGATAAGAGGGAGAAGAAAGTGATGGATAGGGTACAAATGTGGTGTATGGAGAGCAGAAGAGCCAATAATTGTTTTTGGGGGTTGATGGTAAGACAAATTGATGTAAATATTTAATAATATAAAATAATGTTGGTTATGCAACAGTTTACATGTGTTATTTGTTATGAAAATGAAAAAAAATAATAATAAATAATAAAGTAAGACCTTCCCAAAAATAAGGCCAAGCACTTATTTCGGGGGTCAAAAGAAAATAAGATCCTGTCTTATTTTTGGGAAAACATGGTATTTTCCTTTTTTCTACACCTTAGGGCAGCCCACAACATCTGGGGCGAAAGCTTGAAAGAATACATGAATATTGATTCCTCTGTTCCCATGCTGGACCTGGCAGAGAAGCTGATGCAAGGTGAGATGGGACCTGAGGCTGTCATTTTCCAACCAAAAAATGTTTTCCTTTTTAATTTTTAGACCAGCAGGTAACTTCCTTTTAGTTAGGCCCCAAAGGTGGTTGCTCATCACTCTGTTCTCTTCCTGACAATCATACACCTGTACCTCCTTCACTTGTGGTTCCCCTGCATCCCCTTAAGGATCACCTGTTGGATTTCCATCTCTCTCCCTCTGTGGATTTACCTGTTGTCTGTTTTCTTCCCTAGGCATCTCTGAATCCAAAGAGTTCTGCTTTCCTGGTGTATACTTCAGGCAATTTCCCCCTATTGGGCCAAAGGTACGCACAATTCACATAGCTGCATTCCAAAGAGATTGAGTCCCTGAAGACTTCATGAATATAACATGCCAAGTCATGAGGGCCTTGTTGATCTCTGGGTTGGGGATATTTAGTGCAACATTTTCCCTGTGGAATCTTTCTAGCACTCTCACAACAATTTGCTTTACTGACTTATTTATAAACTCCGCCTGATTCCATTGTGGCTTAAGTAATTGAAACTCATCTACTTTGGACGCATTAATTTACAGGCTGGAAAGTTTTACGATAGTATTAGAAAATGTTAGAAACGATTCACTTGGCTTCGATTTAAGAAAAAAGGACTTTTTTGCAGTATATAAAAGAGAATTCAGTTTCCCAATATATGTATATACTGACCTCATAAATATTTTAAGTAAATATATTTACAATTATATAGTTTATTTTTCTGTGTATGTACATATAGTTGAACAGTTGGAAGAGGAGACTGGATTGCCATCTGTCAAAAGTGGTGTAGGATCTCCTGCTTGGGGGAGGGGTTTGACTAGATGACCTACAAGGTCCCTTCCAACTTGGTTATTCTGAAGAGCCATTTAAGGGATGGAGTCCAATAGCACACTCTTTAATGCAAAAATTATGAGAAAAGAAAGGGAATTGGTAATTATTTAGTGTTGTACTTTTCCTCATAGTTAAACGTTTTCCAATAACCAATCATTTACAGCAATGTTTTTTTGAAACTTGGCTACTTTAAGATATGTGGAATTGAACTCCCTTAATTCACCAACCGACATGTAGAATGTTTGAATAAAACGGAAAGCTCTTACCAGGATGACTCTTTTAATAAAAACTAGCCAATAACCTGGCATTTATAGAGGGGAAATGTCCAGACCAAACGTAATTTCTAATGTTCGATTTTCATCCTTACCAGAAGAAACCGCCTTTGTGGAGTACTGTGAAGCCACTACCATGGCAACTCCACTGCATTGTACAATAGAAGCCATTTTACCACAGTACAGTAGAAGCCATTTAAAGGCATCTATATGGGGCTCTCTTTGAGATGCACCCGAAGGCTGCAGCTGGTCCAGAATGCGGCCGCGCGGGCAGTTCTGGGAGTCACTAGATACTCCCACGTAACACCACTCTTGCGCGGGCTTCACTGGCTGCCTGTGGCCTTTCGGGTGCGTTTCAAGGTGTTGGTTATTATCTTCAAAGCGCTCCATGGCACAGGACCTAGTTATTTGCGGGATCGTATCCTACCCCATACATCCCTTCGGCCGATTCGCTCTCACAGAGAGGGACTTCTCCGGGTGCCGTCCACTAGGCAACGCCCAGGGGAAGGGCCTTCTCTGTGGCGGGCCCGACCCTCTGGAATGATCTTCCCCCTGACATTAGAACGACCACAGACCTCCGCTCCTTCCGCCAGAAACTCAAAACCCACCTGTTTCAACTAGCCGGCCTGGGCTAATTCCATGCTTCCCGCCTCAGTTTGTAATTTTAAATTATGGGATTAGGTTTTAAGGTTAAGTTTTTAATTTTTATAAATTTGTACAGGGGATTATTTAATTCGATTTTAGTTTATATGTAATGTTGATGTCACTTTTTAATTTTTTACCTGTACACCGCCCCGAGTCCCTTCGGGGAGAGGGGGCGGTCTAGAAATCTAATCAAATCAAATCAAATCAAACAACAGGCTGCATCTTAACAGAATACACACCCCGAGGGGTGTTAGAGGTGTTCCCCCCCCCCCCCCCATTGTACTTTTCTCCAGAGAGCAAGTCATCTGTGTACCAAGTTTGGTTGAAATTGCTCGAGGCATTCTAGAGTTATGCTGGAATACACACACACACACACAAACACACACACACACACACACACACACACACACACAGGCATTTTTATATCTAGAGATGTATTCGCCCAACTGGATCCTCATGTTAGGCCTGGTAGATGTACGGATAAAGAGAGCATGTCATATTTCAAGCCAGGGATTCTTGATTTCTACCAATTGGCTTTCTCAGACAGAATTTGTAATTGGAGAATAGTTTAATTTCCATTTTCACCTTCCCCTCCACAGATGACATTTGACCTCACAGTATCTGCTTTCTCTCTCAATGACCTGCCAACCTATGCTCAGAGGAAGGCAACAGTGAAAAACCTGTGGAAAAAAACCAACAACTTTCTGGTAAGGAACATGCCCTGAATTGCCTGGATGGATTCAGTCCATTGATGCAAGATGGTTACTCTCTGCTCTGCCCTGAAACTTTGCCTGGTTCACACGGAATGCTCTTTTGAAAACTTCTTTGAGTTGAGAGATAGCAGCCTGTGGATCGTGAATCGCCCTTAAGCGCTCTTTTTGCATTCCGCTGAGTGTTACCGGCTGCAGGAAATTTGTCTATTCTTTACATTGTGGTTGCGCTCCATTGTGTTCCTGATGCTGCTGCCTGAAAGCTGCTCCAGCCCCCTTAACCATCTTAATTGCCCTTCTCTGAACCTTTTATCCACGTTATTGGAGTCCTCATTCTTGTTAAAACAGATTTATGTGATAAAAAGGATTTAATTTATCCTATGAATGGCCTTGGAACAAGAAATTAACACACACACACACACACATGCACCTCATCCTATTCTGCCTTTCTCAAAGAGGCAGGAACCAATGGTACTTAGCAGTGGTAGAATCAAATAATCTAACAACTGATTCTCTGCCCTAATGACCAGCTGGGTGGGCATAGCCATGGTGGGCATGGTCATGGGGTGTGACAGGCAGCACTTGGCCTCCTGCAACTCCCCCTGTGCCTTGTTTTGGGCCTAGTAGGCCTCCCTGTTGCCCCCTGGGAGCAAAAACGGGTTGCGGGTGGGCACCCCCCTGCACCCTGTTTTGGCCCTAGTAGGCCTCCCTGTACTTACCTGGGAGCCAAAATGGGGCACAGGGACTCCTGAAAGGGGCGAGGCAGGAAGGGGCGGGACCAGCCAGCAAGTTAACAACCGGTTCTCCTAAACCGGCTGAATTGGCCCCCAATGGCACTTGGTCTTTCACTGCATGAAAGAAGGTGTCTTCTCAGTACTTGAGGAAGGAGACCAATATGGGAAGAAAGGACAGGATTTGCACTAAAAAAAAAGTGTTAAATGCTGGAGTGAAAACCTGAGTTGCATTTGGTGTGCAGGTTCTCCTTTATTTGTGTTAGCAACTCTGGATTCAGAACCAGTGTCACAACTCTGGTCCCTTAACCAGTGTTAGCAAATAAATGCGGAATAGTGTAATTCACCGGACAGTAAAGAGATACGTTGCTGTAACCACAAACAAACTCTAAAGCAGTGATAGTAAGAAAATAAAGTCTTTACTTTGTAGCAACTAAAATACTTCTTCCGACTAACTTCTCAAACACAATAACAGTTCTTCACCAAACAGAGATGCAAAACAAATCCTCCTCCTTCTTCAATATTCAGCTTCACAGTACAGGAATCAAAAGGAATCGAAAAGGGAACGGACTGTGATTCTGAGCTTGCTTTATGGTAGAGCTGAGACTCACAGCCAATCAGAATTCAAACACAGTTCTTAAAGCTACATGGACTCTTTAAGAACATAGGCTCATATATATTGTCAATCCAATATAAGGCTGAATATCCTAACAATTTGTCTACCCCTCCTCTGTTTTATATCCTTTTCTAGGTTCTGGTTGAAAATGGAACCAAGGAAGGACATCAGATGCTCATGGAGGCCCGAGATGTCATTTTGAAGGTGAGTCACTTTTCTTCAGTTAATGACCTGTTTAAAAGAGGAGGTGGGGTGGGAATGTTGCAAAATGATGGTGAAAGAAAGATCATGCATAAGATATGCTTCTTAAGTTGGGCATAATTTCATGTGGTTTACCAAGTTTCTTTGAAAGCGAAGATACAATTAATAAGTATCTGTTTGGATTTTGGTTCTCTCCCACATGCATTGCAGGTGGCATTTAATTGTTCAACTTCTTCTTTACACCTACATGCTTTATACAGGTTCTCCAAATCTGATAGTCATTAAGCAGTGAATGGATTATTCTCTCCTACACTAATTGCAAGGAGAGTTACCTCTATTCTGAAGTGAGCATAAAGTGTGAGCTTTCAGGATTCCCCCCATCTCACCCCGCCACGTTTGAGGGGATATTTTTTTTCTGCAGTCTTGATTTCATTGAAATGTTAATTTCCCAAATAATGTTCTGTCCAAGATTCCCAAGAGCATGAAGCAAACTCCTGGTCCTGACAAAAACCCCTTTTATTCATTTACTGTGGATTCTGCTCATTCACATCCAGCAAAGTCTTTCAAGGGAGGATTTACAGTCACAGACCTTATCTGGCTTGGAGAGCTGCCAGGCCGATGTGTGCAAAACTTGGCAAGGAGTCTCGGAAAGTCATGAACCAATTAAGCAAGCTAATTATCTCCTGCAAACTCCACTCCCCTTTCGCTCCTCTTTTATTCCCTCTGGGAGGGGCCATTCAACATCCACCTGTGGCCTTACTCCCAAGTCAACCCCTGTTCTTTAGCTTTTTCCTTTGTCTGGTAATTCTGTTCATGCGCACACTGGGAAGAGGCTCCAGCTGTTCGTCTGCCTCACTGATGTCTGACTCTGAAGGCAGCTGATTACTGGCATACGCCCCTGGCCCCCTCTCTGCCTCCGACACAGAGCCCTCATCAGAGCCTTCCCCAGACTCCAGGACTCCCCAACTTCTTCATTGTCTGAATCTGCTGCCAGCTCTGCTGGCTGCTGGCAGGCTACAACAAATAATTTGTTTTGTTTCCGTCTCTGTTTATCCTCCAGGCTTTGGATAAGTTGTAGAGGTCACTCAAAAATCATATATCCGTCTATGAGCCTCCAAGTTAAGGTTATAGAAAATTGTGGAGGTCACCATTTTTACTGATTGAAGCTCTCTTTCATTTTGTTCTCAGGGGGCAGATAAAGTAGAACAAGAAGCTCATGTTTTTGCTCCGGTAAGTCCTGAATTATATCCAGAGTTACATTGACCAAAGTTACATTAGAATGTAAAAATGTCTCATCTGCTGTGTTGGACGTTAAGCAAGTCTTGTTTTGCTCCTGGGTAATGGGTAAAGGAGAGATTCAACCTAGAGAAATTTTCTGATTTCATCACCGGAAGCTTTCAAGAAGATATTGGACTTGTTGTCAGAAATGGTGACAGGTCTTCTGTTTGGGCAGGTGTGTGTGTGTGTGTGTTGAACTAGATGACCTACAAGGTCCCTTCCAACTCTGTTAATGTGTTTCTGGAGGGTATTTTTAAAAAACAACAACAACAGAATTCTTACTTTTCTGACTCTGAACCAGATCTTTGATTATGAGCTCAAAAAACATGCAAATCTTGGCTTTTGACCAGAACTTAAAACCTTTTGTTGTTGTTGTTATTGGCACCCTAAAGATGAAGAAATGTTAATGCAGGAATAAAACGGAGGCTGGGAGAAAACATAGCGTTGCAATACTTGACTAGTGAGCAGGAGCAGTAGTAGTATAAAAACAATACCTTGAAGCACAAAAGAGGATTCTTGTGTTCATCGAGGCTCAGGGTTACTGAAACATAACAGCCATGGACCTCTCTCCTTTTACTTGTCCAGTGTCCTCACCAGTTGCCCTGTCCTCGATTATTACTGGACAATCCTTTGCCGTGCAACTTTCTCCAGCAGTATCAACCCCTGCCTTTGTCTTGGGTAAGTCTGTCTGCCTGCTTGTCTTGATGGGTTGATAAACCTGTGTGCTTAATGTGTTTTGCCTGCCTCCCCCCCCTCTCCCCCCCATTACTACAGCGGAGATCTGGCTAAACTAATGGGGTTTGAGCAGACCAAATCAAGTCTCTGTCTAGCATTCTTACATAACTGTGGGAACCGTCTACAGATATTCCTCAACTTATGACCAGTTGCTTAGCGACTATCCGAAGTTACGACAGACCTCCCCAAAGCTACTTAAGGAAGACCTGGTGTTCTGACCACCCACCCACCCCCGCAGTCACATGACTGTATTTTGTCTTCTTGGCAACCAGCCCGTATTGACAATCATGTTTGTGTGTGTGTGTAGATATAGATAGATATGGATATGCTGTAAATCAGTGTTTACTTTCAGTTTTTAGCAGAAAACATCAATTAGGCACAACGGGTTAACTTAATGACTGGCGGTCACTTAACACATAAAACTAACATACACACTAAATGTAAAATTGAGTGTGGTCACGTAATTCAATATTGGCACGAGTTAAGGCCATAATTATTGGCTGAATTGTGGACGCACCTGTACATAAGTGTGCTTGGAGCACTTTAGAACACAGCAATCCCAATAAATACTTGATATTTATGCAGGAGTTATTCATATAACATGGATTGGGTGCAAAGCAGGAATCACAGCAGATAGTAGTATGTGTTCAATTTCTGGCACTATCTGACATAACTATATGACACATGCACCTCCCAGTTCATTCCCAAATTATAGTTTACTTACCAAGAATATGAGAGATGTGCGAAATAGTAGTGTTAGCTGTATTTTTATGTAATTTAAAGCACAATTAGTTTTCGTTCCTGGTTCTTTCTACTTTGTTTTTTTACAAACCCTCCTACAGGAATACAATTTTAAGATTGTGTGAAGTCTGGAAAAAGGTAACGTTTTCCTGTTTGAACCAGTGGGCTGGATTTTCCGAAGATGCAGAACTAGGGAGTTGTAAAGTTTGTGGAGTATTGTGGAAAACCCAGGCCAGGTCTTAACACATTGGATGAACCATATTAAGCCATAATATGCTTTATTTGTTTTGGATTGGATGTTGTCTGAGTAAAGCTTAGGGTTGGGGATTAGAGTTTAGTGGGTCACGAGAGCATAACCTCTGAGTAAGCAAGTGGAATTCTGTGCAGCAAGAAAAGAAATTCAAGCGTAGGCAACTTGATTAAAAGACACTGCCGACAGAAACTCAAAATATATAAAGCCTAAAGTGGTTAAGAAGTTGAGCTTGCCGATCAGAAAGGTTGGCAGTTTGAATTGAATTTGAATTTATTTAGATTTATAGAACCGCCCTTCTCCATCGAAATGGACCCAGGGCGCTGCACAGGGAATTAAAATCGATAAATAACAATAAATACAGAATAATTAAAAATAAATTAAACTAAAAGCCTGTGCTAAAAGATCCCAATTAAAATTCGAAAATACATTTACTCATTGGCTAAGCTAGATGGAACAGATAAGTCTTAAGTGAGCGGCGAAAGAGGGGAAGGTCTGTGATGGTCCGAAGTTCGGGGGGTAGGTCGTTCCAGAGAGATGGCCCAGCCACTGAGAAGGCCCTCCCCCTGGGCACCGCTAGCCGGCATTGGCCAGCGGATGGTACCCTGAGGAGGCCCTCCCTATGGGACCGGATCGGACAGAGGGAGGTATGCGGCAGCAGACGGTCCCACAAATAATTTGGTGGTTTGAATCCCTAGAACTGTGTAACAGAGTGAGCTCTCGTTACTTGCCCCAGCTTCTGCCACCCTAGCAGTTTGAAAGCACATAAAAATTCAAGTAGAAAAATAGAGCCCACCTTTGGTGGAAAGGTAACAGGGTTCTGGGCACCTTTGGCATTTAGTCAGGCCAGCCACATGCCCATGAAGACATCTTCAGACAGTACAGCTCTTCAGCTTTGAAACGGGAACGACTAGCACACATGTGTGAGGGGAACCTTTACCTTTTCCTTTAAATTAATAATTATTCCTGACATACATAAAGACTTGAAAACCATGACTCTGCTCTGGAATACAGGTAGTCCTCAGTTAACTGCTGTAATTGGGACGGGGAGCTCCTTCGACACAGTGACCCAGTTGTATATATATATTTAAAAAAATCATGTGATCACAATTTAAAGTGGCAGTTGTGGTTGTTATGCAAATCACAGGCAATCCTTAAGCACGGTGTGACTTTACAGCAACTTTTACTTCTTGCCAGTGATGAAGAGAAGGACCAGGGGAGACATGATAGCAGTGTTCCGATATCTCAGAGGGTGCCACAGAGAAGAGGGAGTCAAACTATTCTCCAAGGCACCTGGGGGCAGGACAAGAAGCAATGGGTGGAAACTAATCAAGGAGAGAAGCAACTTGGAACTAAGGAGAAATTTCCTGACAGTTAGAACAATTAACCTCTGGAACAGCTTGCCTCCAGAAGTTGTGAATGCCCCAACCCTGGAAGTCTTTAAAAAGATGTTAGATAGCCATTTGTCTGAAATGGTATAAGGTTCCTGCCGATGCAGGGGGTTGGACTAGAAGACCTACAAGGTCCCTTCCAACTCTGCTATTGTATTGTATTGTACTTATTGGAAGGTGGAAATATGGCATCAGCAATTAGTATGTCAGTCTAATATTTCTAAAAAGGACGTGGTGGCTTAGTGGCTAAGATACTGAGCGTGTCAATCAGAAAAGTTGGCAGTTCTGTGGTTTGAATCCCTAGCGCCCCTAACGGAGTGAGCTCCCGTGACTTGTCATAGCTTCTGCCAACCTAGCAGTACGAAAGCATGTAAAAATGCAAGTAGAAAAATAGGAACCACCTTTGGTGGAAAAGTAACAATGTTTCATGCACCTTCAGCATTTAGTCATGCGTGCCACATGACCACGGAGATGTCTTTGGACAGTGCTGGCTCTTTGGCTTTGAAACTGAGATGAGCACCGACCCCTAGAGTCGGGAACGACTAGCACACATGTGCGGGTGAACCTTTACCTAATATTTCTGCTAGCTTTTCTTTTCTGGATTGTGAGAAGAAGGCCTAACTTTCTAAGATCATTCTCTTCTCTCTCTGTGTGTGTGTGTGTGTGTGTGTGTCTCCAGAATCCTCCACACAAAATCGAGAGATTTTCTTTCTTGATCCTGGCCCGGGGATCAGGGGAGTCGATGGAGCCCTGGCCTCGCATCACCCAGCCTGTCCTTTGCCGCAAACGCCACATCCATGTGCACCTGTGTTGCCCTGATGGCACCCTTCAACATGCCGTTGTGACATCAAAGAAACATAGCAGGTACTCAATATCTCTTGGAGGTGTAGGAAGCCCTAGATCCAGGCTTCGCTGCCCTTAAACCCAAGATTAAGAGGGTAGCCCTGGATCAGGGGGCGGCAACCTTAAACACTCAAACAGCCACAAAGGTCCTAACCGGAAGCCCCCGTTCAATTCTGGAGCTGACCGAAAATCCAGTTTCCCCACCATAGAGTCTCCTCCTAGCATGGCATCCTTTTTCCTCTACCTGTCCTAAATGAAAGCCCTATCAATTGTGCAGCTGACCAAAAAATATGGCCCTCTCCATAGAGTCCTCTCCTGGTGCATCCTGCTTTCCTCTCAAAATTGTGGTGCCGACTGGCGACAGGGAGCCACAGCAGAGGGATGAAACAGCCACGTGTGGCTCCAGGGCTGCATGTTGCTGACCTAGATCCAGGGCTACATTCGAGTGCCTATGAATGTAGCCCTTGGGGATCATCACCTCTCTGTACTTCTTGCAGGGATCTCTATCGATGTGTCTGGAACAGTAATTGTGGAGATCGGCTTCCTATCCTGGCTGCAGATATAAAATCTGTTACGGAGGACAACTCAACTCCCGAAGACCAGATAAGCGATTCCCAAAAAGTGAACACCGCTCCTTGTCAGGATCAGAATTGATGATTCCGGTATACTTCATACTTTCATATGTTCAGAGTGGATGCCTATCTCAGATTGCTGGTTTCCAGAATCTGGAATTCCTTACGCTGTTTGGAGTTGTAGACCAAGGCTGTTTCTGCTTGGCAGTACGTGTATAATCAACAATATCGAACTGTGGTACACCTCAATTCACATTCTATGGATAATGGCGATTTTCTTGGAACAACTTCGGCCATTATCAGATGTGGTGGATTGAATCCGTCTTTTTTTCCCTCTTGGATATTAATAGCAAGCCAAGTTCAGGTATCCAGAGATTTAATTACCGGTGATTATGTTGGTGGGAAGTTTGAACATTCTCACAAGACACAGAGGCAAATCCTTTGGTTGACTTCTTCAGTCTTGTGCTCTACAAAGAATTTGGATCACAGATTCCATCTCTAATCCTTGGCTAGACCCGATAAAGGTTTGGAGAACATGAGGGTACCAGAATCTACACTTCATATATCTCTTTCTGGATTCTTCCATTTAGGTTGGAAATGGACTAATTAAATGGTCCCATCCTTCAAAACATCATCTATAAGAAGATAAACTGAAGGTGATAAAGAAAAACAGCTTATTAACATTTTCAGATACAGAAGGAGGGTGTTACACAAGAAATACAGTAACACTCCCTTCTGGTGAAGTAGTAGAAGCCAAAATTATATGGGTCAGCATAATATTTTTCTGTTCTGAGTGACACTTGGTTGCCCTGAAACTCACAAATATGTCTCCTACCTAATTTTGGATTGGTTGGTAAGCAGTTTCAAAAGCTTGGCTTGGTTGTGGTTTTGTTTCCTCCTTGTTCTGCCTTCCTATGTGTTATGTGTTTGGCTAAAGAAGGGAGCAAATATTTTCCAACCTTTAAGAGAAGGCTTGGTAGTGTGTGCTCAAATAAAGGCTTGGAGATCCCGAGTTCCAAAGAGGAAGTGGGAGACAGTTTTGGCTGACACGATGATGCAAAAGGGTGTGTGTGCGCTTATGACCACTTTAATCCCAGCTCTCAAAAAGATGCCAAGTAGATTGAAATTGGAGAGTGAATAACGTAGGAAGGATCCTGGGATTAGTAGGTTTGGGATTGGTTGCTTAAGGAGGAAGATTTGGGCACTTAATAGTTTCATTGTTTTTTTAAACTCCCCTGCATGTTCCCAGAGGCCTGTGGGGGGTCTTTGGTGCTCTCTGAGCTTGCTTCCTAGGCACTGATGATGTTACCCTGTTTCCCTGAAAATAAGACCTCCCCTGATAATAAACCCAATCAGGCTTTTGAGCACATGCACTAAAATATATCTGTTTTTATTTTGGCTGCACACCGCCCTGTGGGAGTAGAGCGGTATAACTTCGGGAGTAGAGCGGTATAAAAAATCAATAAACTCTAAACTCTAAAATAAACCCTCACCGAAAAATAAACCCTAACGCAAAAAATAACCCCCCCTTGAAAACATTGCAACACAGTTGCCACCTCCTTCACCTCAAAAATAATAAGCTCCCCAAAAATAAGACCAAGTGCTTATTTCGGGGGTTAAAAGAAAATAAGACCTTGTCTTATATTTGGGGAAACATGGTACCTAGTTGGGAATGAAATGTCTTCAAGAAAACAAACAAGTTCAGAGAGCACCAAGGACCCATCATGTCAATCTTGAGCTACAAATATTCTCCTTTATTACGGTAGTACCCAGAGGCCTATTTGGGCAACAGCAGTGGTATTAACAAAGCAAGCCATGGATATTTTGCTGCCACTTGTTACACGTAGCCAGTTGAATCTTTCTTTTGCTAGTGGAGATGGCGACATTGGGGTCTCTTCTAAGGAGACCCCTACAGTCTCTGGAGTGGATCAGAAATCCTACCTCCTCTTCTGCAGTGAGTGGAAGGCCGCACATATCTCAGCAGGCTTTTTGTCATTGAACTGGGGTGATCTTTGGGTTAGGCCACCAACATGCTCTACTTAATGTTTTCTCAATCATGCTGAGGAAGGGGGAAAAAACTCTTTATCGCCCAGATCTGTAGTACTCCCTGCCTGAGTCTGATTCCTATCTGTTGTCTCTGGAGATTCTTAGTCATCCAGGTCGTGGTTGTCTCAAAGGTGCTTTTTCAAGAGGCAGCTGGACTTTCTGGTTTTTCTTCCTTTCTTTGAAGACGTTTCGCTTTCCATCCAAGGAGCTTCTTCAGCTCTGAGCTCTTGAAAAAGTACCTTTGGGATATTCCTATCCATTCTTCCTGAACTCCAAATCTGGCTACCCCATCTCTACCACTTTGATTTGCATGGCAATAAGGAGAGATTGGAGGTCCAGTTACCATATTTTGCGGAGTACAAGACGCACCTTTTTCCCTCAAAAAAGAGCGTGAAATCTGGGTGGGTCTTATACACTGAATACAGCATTTTTGGCTTCCCGAAATCCCGCCCTCTTTGCAAAAATGGTTATGCGGAGAGCTTGGGAGGGGAAAAATGAGCGAAAAATGGGCTGTTTTTTGCTTGTTTCCCTTCCCCCCACAAGCCCCCAGAAAAACTCTATAAGTCAGCAATGGCAACCCTTTTTGCCATTGCGTGCCTAAAGGGGGGGAGCACAGGGAGGATTGTGCGCTGGCATGCCACACCCATAATGCTATGCACGCAAATCCCTCCCATGCATGAACGTGCGACCCCCATTTTTGGCACGCAATGGACACGTTTTTCGCTCTCCCCAAGCTCCAGAGGCTTACCAGGAGTCTTGGGAGGGTGAAAACAGCCTCCCCCACCTTCCCAGAGGCCCTCCAGAGGCTTCTCTGAAGCCTCCAAGGGTGAAAAACGGCCTTACGAGCAACCTGGAATTTCAGGACTCTGGGTTGCCCATAGGGCTGTTTTTCACCCTTTGGAGGCTTCAGGGAAAAGAGAAAGCAAGAGAGAGAAGGGATATTGGGGGGTGGGATTTATGTATGTATTTGGAGTCAAATCAAATCAAAAATAAATGCAAGTAAGACATATGGAATTTGGCTCAGATTGCTAGAGCCAATCCTGCTGCCTGGAAAGCAAGTTCTTTGGAACAAGAATCATACAGTTCTCAGCACAGCCATTTCAACTTGGCATGGGGTTGCTGTGGCCACTGCTGAGGATGAGGTGACTGTCTCATCCTCAGCTCAGACTGAACTCTGCATTATCCCAGAAGAACTTCATCCTGGGGCGGTGGGGCAAGCATCCACTGCTTGCCATCGTTAATGTTCTCCCGCCATTAGGGAGGTGAAATCAAGTTAAGCTCCTCAGTGCAGCGGCAGCGTTCCTAAATCCCTCTGCTCCCTTCCATTCAAATAAGCACGCCTTGCAAATAATTTAAATCCACCCCCTGAGTTTTCCGCTCCCAAGAGACACGGGCGGACATGCGGAGAGGGGGCGATTGCTGAGCGTTCTGAGCCAAATTCCGTATTCCTAAAGGAGCTTTTGCCCGCTCGCTCTTCTGCCGCCTACAAATCCCACCCCCCTCGCCTCTTCTCCTTCCTCCGGGCCCTGCCAGTCTAGTCTGCAAAGCACCCTCCCTTCCACTCCATGTTGCAAAGCTCGACAACCCCCTAAATGCTGCAGAGGAAAGCTCCTGCACAAACGAACATGCTGAGCAGTTACATCTGACTGACCACGCAGATGTAAACAAAACGTCCAGCTGCTCCGCTCACAATATTCAGCCTCACTTCCAAAACCTCCCCATTGATAAAATGTTCTCTCCCTGTCTTCCATTAAGCCCTACAGAGGCTCAGTCCAATAATGCTGTTACTAATAACTCGGTTCTATGGAGTGTAACTATCTCCCTTAAGCCTCCAGAGGGAGAAAAAACTCCCCCAATCTGCAACCTGGAAGTCAGTTCCCAAACTTCTGGTTTGTGCTTTGAGTTATTTTTCGCCCTCCAGAGCTTCAGGGAAGCCTCCGCAGAGTGAAAATGAAGGCTAAAATTAGCTGTAAGGGCAATGCCTCGTGTGCCCTAAGAAATGGCTCCATGTGCCACCTCTGGCACGCGTGCCCTAGGTTCACCATCGTGGCTATAAGCCTGTAGGCTATGCATGTCCTTTTTTGGACAAAAAAAACAGGCCGTTTTGGGGAGGTCTGCAGAATGCAAAACCTTTTTTAAAAAATTTGTGTCTTCAAAATCTTGGTGCGTCTTATACTCCGAAAAATACGATACTTAATTAGAAAAGGGTACAGGTTCTACTCAGTGATGCAGGCAGTTATGTAGTGTATCTTTGTGTCTGTGATAGCAGTGGTTTTTTTTTTAAAGGGCCTGCTGAAATCAGTAGTTAATTATAGTCTTCCTTGGTGAGAATGAATCATCTAGGTCAGGAGTGCCAAACTTACAGCGTCACGGCGACATCGTGTGACGTATTGGGACGTTTTTTTCTCCCTTCACTAAACCAGGCGTGGGCGTGACTGCCACGAGACGCCCGCGAGTTTGAAAGCCCTGATCTAGGTCAGTGTTTTACAAACCTGGCAATTTTTAAAATGTGTGGATTTCAATTCTGTCTTCAGGATCTCTTTCTGTTTGGGGAATTCTGGGAGTTGAAGTCCACACATCTTAGAAGTTTCCAGGTTTGAAAAACATCAGCCCAGGAAGCAATTGAGGCTTGACTGGATTACATTGGTGATCTATCTTATCCAGTGTTTTGGTTTTAACCTAGGCAACTCAAAATTCCAGTTGGCTGTGGAGTATGTATAAAAAATATATTGGGACTCTAGAAAGAGTGCGGAGAAGAGCAGCAAAGATTATTAGAGGACTGGAGGCTAAAACATGAATGGTTACAGGAACTGGGCATGGCTAGACTAGTGAAGAGAAGGACCAGGGGAGATATGACAGCAGTGTTCCAATATTTGAGAGGCTGACACAGGGTTCAAGCTATTTTCCAAAGCATCTGGAAAGGCACTTTGGCCAGACAAGGAATAATGGATGGAAACTGACCTAGGAGTTATTCAACCTAGAAATAAGGAGAAATTTTCAGACAGTGAGAACAATCAACCCATGGAACAGAAGTTGCCTTCGGAAGTTGTGGGAGCTTCATCACTGAAGGCTTTGAAGAAGAGATTGGACTGCCATTTGTTGGAAATAGTGTAGGGTCTCCTGCTTGGGGGGGCGGGTTGGACTAGATCATCTACAAGGTCCCTTCCAACACTGTTATTATGTTCTGTTTATTCTGTTCTATGTATCTGAAGGCCTGTTTCAAGTATTTGATGGCAAAAAATAAGATGGGTTAAGATTAAAATGGATTTAGATTAACTTTAAAGGAGGTAAGTTAAATGAAGCTAATATTACCCTCTTTTGTATCCTTTTGGTCACAAATTACTAATACTTGATATCAGTTAAAGGACTTGAGGGAGATTATATAATTGGAATCCCCCCCCCCCCAATTCAATCTTGGTTAATCCTTTCACTAGTTAAATTAGTGCATAACAGCCATCAAACAGAAAAGAAAGAGCATCCAGTGTGCACATGTCCAGCAGTATCTTGATTAATTAATCATTAAAATTCTGCTAATATGTTGCTGACTTTGATAAATACCAAAACTTATCAGCTTTTATGTTGCAGTGTATACATTAGCCTGAAACTTGGCCACTGGACTAGAGCCGTGTGGTTGTTGATCGGACAAAAGGTAAAGTACATACCATTTAACACTGCTTTGCCAAGCATGTTAGTTAAATGGGTGTGATACAGTTAGAGCAGAATATCTCTGAGCGGGATAGTGGGAACAAAAATCCCTGACTTTTCAAATGTCTAGGGTCAGAGGACAATTACATTAAAGGACAATGTTGTAGGCCCGAAGGCAAGAAATTCAGCTGGGTCCTAAAAGAACTGCATATGCTTTGGGAAGCAGCTTTGACTTAGGTTTAAAAAGGTTATGATTTGATATGAGAGCAACCTGATTTAGAATTTTCGTAGTGGGTGGAAAATGTCTGTGCATCTTATAGAGAGGGAATGTTAGCAAAGCCCTGGCCCCCACCTGGTGGACTTTGCCTCCCAGCAGTTTTCCTCCTTGTAGCAAACAGCAAGCAGTCTGGTCAGCTTCAGCACAGCCTGATTTAGCATGAGCAGCTGATTGGCAGTTGGATCTACCTCCCAGAATACTGCCTATCAGCTGTTCAGGCTACAGGAATCGCCACTGCCTATCACCCTCTCCGTGCCCCATTTTCCACCCCCGCTGCCTGGAATGGGCTGAAAATGGAATGCACAGAGGCCGAAAACGTGGCATGCAGAGGCGGCGATGGACAGTGGAAATTCCTGCAGCCTGGAACAGCTGATAGGTGGTATTTCAAGAGGCCAATCCAACCGCCAATCAGCTGCTTGTGCTAAATCAGGCTGTGTTGAAGCTGACCAGATTGCTTGCTGTTTGCTACAAGGAGGCAATTTGCTGGGAGGCAGAGGCAGATTATTCTTTTCTTGTTTTTCTCCGCAAAAGCTAGGTGTTGTCTTATAGTCCGGAGAGTCTTATAGTCCAAAAAATACAGTAGACTTTTTTTTTTTTAAGCCCAAATTTATATGGGAAGAAATTTAAAGTACCCGTTTTCTGCTGATGCTTTTTCTGGAAGAAAGGGGAAGAACTCAGCTAATTTTCTATTGGATCCCCATAAGGGTGAAGTTTTTTTATTTTTATCCCTCCCACCCACAACAGCTCAAAAAGGCCAACCCATCCATGCCTTTTTTGGGACAAAGAGGAAAGGAGAACATAGCAGGCTCCCATCGGCCCATCAGTGAACCTACCCAGAATTTGATTGAGCCAAAACAAAGTTATTGAAACAAAGCAAAGCAAAGCCACTTTTCTAGAATATCAGAATACTGGCGCGGCATGAATGAAAAATGATGCTAGAATGTTTCTCAACCTCAGCAACTTCAGCTCCCAGAAATCCCCAGCCCTCAAACTGGGTTCCTGGGAGTTGAAATCTTCACATCTACACTGCTAAACTATGCCTTGTGCATGGGTATTCTTTGCTGTCCATCTGGGAAAGTGTCCGTCGTCCTTGCCCACAACAAGTGATAGGATTCCCTTCTGTCTTTGACAGCAAACATTATGGGATGATGTCAGAGGTGGGTTGCTGCCGGTTTGCTTCACGCCTGTGTGCACAGTTGCTTGTAAATTATTCTGCACATGCTCAGAACATGAAAAAATGACTGAAAAACAAGCCGGCAGCGGAAACCAGGGAACCGGTTTGGGGGCATGGCCAGCCTGCAGTCCCTACCGGTTCGGAACCCAGTCCCAATTTCCACTATTGGTTTGCCCGAACCAGTGCGAAATGGTAGAAGCCCACTTCTGGATGATGTTCCAAACGGAAGGAGCCACCATAGAGAAGGCCCTTCTAGGGAGGAATGAGAATCACTCCTCAGCTGCAGAGCCTTTGCTCACCAGCAGAAACTGATCTTTCCTCAACTACAAATAGTCCTCATTTAGCAACCATAATGGGGACTAAGGAGTTGATCATTAATCAAAGCAGATGCTAAGTGAAACCCACGACTACTTAAGATCTTACTTTCCTTTTCTTTAAAGACCTGTGAAGGTCGGAAATGCAAGGATTGGTTGCAAAGTTTCTCTTTTTATCACCATTGTACCTGCAAATAGCCATTGTACGAAACAGTTGCTAAACAAGGACTACCTGTAAGTACGACCTTTTGGGTTTCTTCATCTCATGCCAACATGAGGTTATAGGAATTGTAGTTCAGATCCTTTAGAGCAGTATCAATCCAGGAAAGTTTGATGCAAGTGACCCTTAAGCAATCTCATATATGGCTGTGTAGGTGTATATGTGTACGTGTTCCAGCATAGCTCTGGAATGCCTCGAGCAATTTCAACCAAATGTGGTACACAGATGACTTACTCTCTGGAGAGAAAAATTGTGGGAGTAAGACACCCCTAACACCCATCGGTGGTGGTGTTCTGTTAACATACAGCCTGTTTTGCCATATTGCCGTGCTGGTTTCTACTGTACAGTGCAGTGCAGTTGCCTTGATAACGGATTCACAATACTCCACAAGGGGCCTTTCTCTGGTAAGGGGGAAAGTCCAACATTAGAAATTACATTTGGTCCAGA
Source organism: Rhabdophis nuchalis (assembly GCA_039707465.1). NCBI lineage: Eukaryota > Metazoa > Chordata > Lepidosauria > Squamata > Natricidae > Rhabdophis > Rhabdophis nuchalis. Next base: position 160,442,765 of record CM077647.1, on the reverse strand, counting down.
CATTTTTCCCCTATAAATAAATACCTGGACAATACTGGGTTATCAGCTACTTTTATATAAGACAACATCCAATTTTTTTTTTTTAAAGAAACCCTGTCAATAAAAAGTATTCCAAGCTCGGGACAAAATGGTGTTTCATTTCAAAGTTTAAATGTTCCAACAAAGGGAATAAAAGAAACTCAAAACAAGTCTTCTTTTTTTTCCCCTCTCAGAAATGCAGAAGTAGCTGAAGTGGTAATCCCTGCTTTTATTTATTTATTTTGTTTAATAAAATATCCTTTGCAAATAAAAAATTGAACAACCATTGAGTGTTTTTTTTAAATCTTGTTGCCTATTTGGGGAAATCTGATTCTTTTAGGGATTTATTTCCATAGTTTATGCTGAAAGTAACTCCATTGGATCACTAGCCTCACAACTCAGTACACAACAGGATTTTTTTTAAGCTAAACAAAATATCTAGAACACATACTGCTGTTTTTCTGTAGATGAATAGTGAAGGCGTTTGCATTGCAATAATGATTCAGTGAACAGGTTTGAAAAATGCTGTCTCTTTTTAATGCAAACTTTTTATGCAAACAATTCAAAGTTTTCATTTTTTTTAAACTGCTGTGTCCAATACTATGTTCCAAAGGTCACATTTGCTACCTGAAAAACTGAAGGGCGAAGTAGAAGTAATCTCTAATAGTAAACTCTAAAATGGGTGCTGTACAGTATCTTTGATGTTTATTCTGCCATGTGTGCCCAGTATACTATCTAACAAATGGAAATGGCTTTCATTAACTTAGCAGATTTGGTAGGAGTCCTGATGCTGCTGAATTTTTATGCTGATGGAGCAGTATGGTTTTGCCTTGAATTAAAAGGGAGGGGTCAGGCTGGAAGCTGTAGTCATTCTGCATTAACAATAATTGAGCCCTATTTGCGGTTCATGGAACCAAAAAAGGTTGGCTGTAAAAAAAAAGGGACTAGCCAGCTCAACCAACCAGTCTTGAGCGCTGAATCACCAGCTGCTTACCTGCATGGTCAGAGTCAGTAAGGGGGGAAAATTGTTCAATTGATTTAGCATTGAGCCTCTAATGCAGGTCAACCTGATTCCTTTGCAGAATTTGCAGCTGGTATCTACCATCGCCACCTGATTACCATATTTTTTGGAGTATAAGATGCACCAAGGTTTGAAGAAGCAAATTTTAAAAAAAGGTTTTGCACTCTGCAGACCTCCTCAAAACGGCCCGTTTTTCACAAAAAAGGGCCCATCCCCCCCCTTGCATGAATACCCTTTAGGGGGCTTGCAGAGTGCTCCTGGGGGGTGCCCCCCCCAAACAAGCCAAATATGGCCCGTTTTTTGCAAAAACTGGCCTGTTTTTGTCAAACAAATTGCATGCAGAGCCTGTAGGAGGCTTATAGAGTGATCCTGGGGGCTTGGGTGGGGGACAAAATTGAGCAAAAAAGGCCAATTTTTCACTCATTTCTGCCTTCCCCAGCCCCCAGGAGCTCTCTGAAAGCCTTCTACAGGCTCTGCATGCCCATTTTGGTGAAGGGGATGGGGTTTCGGGAGGCAAAAAAAATTGTATTTGATGTATAAGACGCACCCAGATTTTCAGTCCCTTTTTTGAGGAGAAAAGGTGCGTCTTATATTCCAAAAAAATAAGGTATTTAGATTCTTCTGAATTTTTTTTTATCTCTCTTTTTGGATCATTAAAGATGGCTATCACTTGTATACATTTGCACTGTATAGTGGATTATTGATCCGGGCTGGGGCTTCCAGTTTATTTTCAACTGGCTATTGGTGCTGCAATGGATCTTCACTTGCAGAATGCAATTATACAAATTCGGCAAGCATTCTAATTACTAAGTTGGCTGCATGCGTGTTGCACCAATCCTGCTTAGGGAATCTTTCCAGAGGAGAGGAGCAACCTGCTCATTCACATACCTATGTATTTAGAAGAGGGGTACACAGGGCCTGTCAGGAACGGTTGCATTCCCAGACCCATCATCCTGAAACCACGTGGCCAGATCAAAGGCAAAGAGGGTTGTTATCCCTGGCCTCTTTTGTAGGAATTATTTGGCTGTGAATTACTTCATTGAATAGGTAGCAGACTTGAAGATGTCTTTCAAAGCTTCCTTTGGCAATAGAATTAGTAACATGGGGAAAAAAACAATCTATTTTGCAAAGGTGGGTAGTATAACCGTTAGGGCTACAAACAATTTTTTTTTACATCTCTCCTCCACCCACCTCATGTGTAGAATAGTCCATGCATGGAGCAGTTAGCATAACTACCCTGCTTCCCTGAAAATAAGACAGGGTCTTATTTTCTTTTGCCCCCCCCCCAAAAGTGCTTGGCCTTATTTTCGGGGAGGTCTTATTATTTTTGAGGTGCAGGGGGCGGTGAGCTGTGTTGCAATATTTTCCAGGAGGGCTTATTTTAGCACATGCGCTCAAAAGCTCAATTGGGCTTATTATCCAGGGAGGTCTTATTTTCAGGGAAACAGGGTATTTATTGTCATTCTCACCTTAGCCTTTGCTGCCTTCTGCAAAAATATTAAGGCTGGTCCCAGCCCCCCAAATGTTATCCTTCCTGTCATAGTTTTAGCTTTATGTTGAATAATTACACAAAGAATTCTAGTTGGCAATATAAGTACCTGCGCTGGATACATGCCAAGCTCTGTGCTACTTTGCTGAATGTTTTGTAGGGTTCAATTTTTTCACATTTTGCAAACTATACTATGGTGACATAACATATTTAACGAGGCATAGCTTAGCATCCTCAATCTTAATAATATATTGGGATCTGTACTTCATACAGTTTTTGTGATTTCTGGCCAATTTTACCAGGAATGCAGACTACCTTAAACTTATGATCTTTGGTTTGAACTACTATAAAATTGAGCGCATTGCACAGTAAATGAAGTGATTCATGCATTTATAGATTCTGGTCTCGTCCGAGACCCAGTTCAATTTTATTTTTGTTAAGTCAACAAACTCTAATTTTAATGACTTACTTATATGGAAACCTGGAGGTGGAGCCCTAGTCTAGAGCTACTGTTGCCCAGTGACCTTAAGTTTTATGTTGAAACTTTCCCTGACAGGTTGTTTCCTATAGGTGAAGCGTGGTGTTTTAATAGAGCAATTGGAATGGGCTGGGATATCTAAATTGGTGGGAGGTTCCCTTGTGGAGTATCAGGGTGATTATTCACAGATATCCAGTGAAGTGTTAAGAACTGAAGGAAGATGGAATGGGAGCAAGCAGAGGGAAAAAGAACCTGGTGAGAAAGAGGCAGAAGAAAGGGAAGGGGGAATGGAGTAGAAGCAGCAAAGCTTCAAGGAAACTAGGACAGTGGGAGAACAGGAAGAAATTAGGAGAATGGAAGTCATTGTGAAGTGGAGCTAGACAGAGACTGAAGGCAAAGAAGAAACAAATACACTTTGGAGTTTTCAAGTTTGCCGTGAGTGGAGGTGGGCTTCATGAGCGCACAAGACTGGATGTCTTTCCTTGATCGTTGGTCTACCAAAGGAAGAAGGTCTGCAGAGTTGGATTTCTTCGCTCAAGACTAATTAATTGGCCTGAGAAGATTGGCCTGAGAAGAACCAAAAGCAACACAAAGCGGCCCTTACCTCGTTCCTCAACTTTTGCCCTCTTCCTTCCGATCGCAAAGATGGAGCAGATATTGGCTGTGAAAATCGGCTGCCTGGCAGGGCTGTTGCTCATCACTCTTCTCTGCGGCCTCATCCCAGCCCAGATCAAGTGGTTCCACATGAACATGGCCAGAGGTGAGACATTTGGGGGAGTGTCGTGATTTCCAATTAGGTTCAGAACTAACGTAATAGAAAATGCAGAGATGGCATCCTAAGGAAATTGGGATGCATTCTTTGCCTCGTATTTGTTATGAATCCATTCATTTAGACCAGGGGTCTCAAACTCAAGGCCCAGGGGCTGGATCCAGCCCGCAGGGTGCTTAGATCTGGTCCGCAGGGCCACTCTGGAAACAGCAAAGGACTGTCCCACAGTGCCAGCAAAAATGGAACTCGGGAGGGCTGCGTGCTCCATTTTTGCTGGCAGGGGGTTGCAGGAGGCTGTCCTAGCTGAAAACAGGTCACAAGGGCCATGCACGCACGCACATGCATGCACACAAGCTCTATTTTCACTGGCAGAAGGTTGCAGGAGGCTGTCCCACTGAAAACAGAGCTTGTGAGCCTATTTTCACTGGCAGAACGCTCAGGCTGCCACAGGCACCCCCGATATGAGTGATGACAAGCTGGCCACGCCAACCCTGGCCACCCCCACCCCAGCCTCCCTGATGCGGCCTTCAATGAAACCGAGTTTGACACTGCTGATTTAGATAGACCCTAATTTGTGATAGGGGTGATTTCTTGGTGACTCAGTATCCTTATTTAGCCTCTGAGACTTTAATGACAAGCATTGTACAGTGCTTTATAAATCATAGGATTACAGGTTATTACCTTTCAGGCAGAGGAGCAAATCTGAAGTTAAATGACTTAATAAGCTTTCTGGAAGCCTTTAATTTAGCCTCCATTACCATTTTGTGAAGATAAGTTATTGAATACTTCAAGCAAGTCATATTAAGTATAATTAATTTTAATAAGTTAAGGCAGTGTTTCCCAACCTACACCATTTTAAGATATGTGGATGTCAACACCCAGAATTCCCCAGCCATGATATATTGACTGGGCAATTCTGGGAGTTGGAAGTCCGCACATCATTATATTACAAGTGCCATATTGAAGCTATATAGAGTGGATATAAAAATGTCTTTATGGGTCTCTGCACAAGAAGCTTTTTATACAAAAGAACCAGCAGCTAACCTATTGAAAATTGTGAGAAGAAGAGGATGGAGAACATAAGATAAAATTAGAAGATCAGTTGATTACCTATTTATTTAATTTCTTGTTTGTTTATATTTGTATGGCTGTCCACTCAGTCTCAGTGACTCCTGGGTGGATTACAAAAATAAAAAACCAATATACAAACCATTAAAAGCAGTAATCATCCACCTGTCCTGGTAACAACAATCAATCAAACAAGTAAGCCACTTGATGGGCTCCATCGCTTTCTGAGTTATCCAGACACATTGGCAAAACCAATGTGTCTTCTGGGCCTTACAAAAGAGTGTCTAAGTGCCAAATTTCCACAGGGATAGCAATAGCACTTAGACATTTATACCTCTTCATAGTGCTTTTACAGCCGTCTCTAAGCGGTTTACAGAGTCAGCATATTGCTCCAAACAATTCGGGTCCTCATTTTATCCACCTCGGAAGGATGGAAGGCTGAGTCAACTTTGAGCCGGTGAGATTTGAACTGCTGAACTGCAGCTAGCAGTCAGCTGAAGTAGCCTGCAGTACTGCACTCTAACCACTGCGCCACCTTGATCCTTTGGATGATGTTCCAAAGGGAGGGAGCCACCACAGAAGAGGCTGTTCTATGTTCTCCTTAGGGGAGGAGACTTGTAACATCTTCTGGTCCCATCCCCCCCTCTCACTCAGTTTTCAATGTATTTCATGTGGGTAGTTAAGAGAAACATTTGGGATGGGATAGAATAGAATAGAATAGAATAGAACAGAACAGAATAGAATAGAATAGAATAGCAGAGTTGGAAGAGACCTTGGAGATCTTCTAGTCCAACTCCATGCTTAGGCAGGAAACCCTACACCACTTTAATTGCTCCCTATAATAATATTATAGGGAGCAATTAGGTATTAGGAAATTGAGTAGCACAAGACAGAATTTGAAACTGTACCAATTTTATACGTGTACAAATGACGAACATGTAATTTCTAAAACATGCAAACTTTTTTTGAAACTTGAAATGTGAGAACAAGTGAAAAACATGATAAGAATGAGCTAAGAACTTTGCATATAATATGCTGATGGAACAATGATAAAATATGTGGCCAAAAGAGCTGAAAATTAACATGCAATAATGGAAAACAGAACTTTTATAAAATGGAATGCTATTTTCTGTAGGACTCCAGAAAAATTATCTAGAATGTATGAAAGTACTTCAAACCTATGTTGAAAATGTGAAGTAAGGGAAGGGTCATTGTGTCGTATCTGGGGGACTTGCAAAAAACAAAACAAAAAACCCGAGAACTTTGTGTTTAAATGCATATAGATGATAGAAAGAATTTTAAAAGTTGACATTCAAATGAAACTGGGCCTTCTCTTGTTGGGACTAATGGATGGAGAGAAAAGAGTTTTGGAAGGTCCTATATAAAAATAACTGCTGCAAGATAATTATATGGACAAAAATGGAAAGACTCTGAAATTTCCCCACAATGGGAAAATGACTGGTGGAGGTGACGGAATTAGCAGAAATGGCAAAATTGACTTTCTTGATTAAGAGAAAGGACAACAATCGCATTTATTAGTCACCGGAAATCCCATAGGGATTTTTTGCTGAAAGAGAAAAAAAAATAAACTTGTGGTGTATGGATTTGATGACTAGAAATACAATACAATAGCAGAGTTGGAAGGGACCTTGGAGGTCATCTAGTCCAACGCCCTGGACTAGATGACCTCCAAGGTCCCTCCCAAAGAGTAGAATGTGGAAAGAAGTAATTATAAGGGGGAGGGAGGGAGAGAGGGAGGGAGAGAGAATATAACTGCTGTTAAAGAAAACAAGCTGATTCTTTTTTCCCCCTTCCACTCCCTCTCTCCATCCCCCCTCCTCTTTATCAGATGTAGTTATTACTCATAATAAATATGACATTATATTCTTTCCACTTCTGTCTCTTTCTTTGCATTTTTAATTATGTGTGTGTGTGTGTATACATACACACTCACATATATATATAATAGATCTATACTAGTCTCCCTTTATTTATTTATTTATCAGCACAAACGTAACACACACACACAAAACAGGTGGATGGGTGAGTGTGTATGGCATGCCTTGAGCAATTTCAACCAAACATGGTACACACATGACTTAACCTCTGGAGAAAAATACTGTGGGGGTAAGACACCCCTAAAGGCCCTTGGGGGCTGTTAAGATACAGCCTGTTGTGCCATACTGCCGTACTGACTTCTACTGTACAGTGCAGTGCAATTGCCTTGATAATGGCTTCACAGTACTCCAGAAGCCGGGGGGGGGGGGGTGTCCCTCTGGTAAGGGGGAAAATCCAACATTAGAAATTATGTTTGGTCCGGACATTTTCCCCCTATAAATAAATGTCTTGCAATGCCAGGTTATCGGCTAGTTATATATAAAAAATGTCATTAATTTTAATCCTGTACGTTAATACCCTTCCTCCTGCCCCTTTCTATTTCATTGTCTTATTCCTTCCTACTCTTTGGAATAAGCAATGTAGCTTTACTACTACACTGTTGTTGATTTTTAAACAGCCAAGTATCTCTCTATGTCAGAAAGAAATTCTTCTTCAGCTAAAGCTTGGCACAAACACAAACAGCAAAACAAGAGGATGGAAGTGGAAGAAAACATAGATAGATTAATATGTATGAGTTAAAGTAACTGGAAGTTTCAGGTTTGCACAATCCCAAGCGTGAAAACTTGGATGCAGAACAATTGGATGTAAATGCAGAGAATCAACTCTCAAACAAGGTGTAACCTTGCTTAACCTTATGGAAGTCCGAATTTACTGATCCAAATCCAGGACAGGTAGTCCTCAACTTACGACAGAATTGAGCCCAATGTTCCTGTTGCTAAGAAAGTGAGTTTTGTTCCATTTTACGATCTTTCTTACCGCAATTGTTAAATGAATCACCACAATTGATAAGTGAATAGCACAGTTGTTAAGTGAATCTGGCTTCCCCATTTACTTTACTTGCCAGAAGTTTGCAAAAGCTGGTCACATGATTCCGGGACACCACATAAATATGTGCTAGCTGTCACATGTCCTGATCGCATGACTATGGGGATGCTGCAACAGTTGTAAATGAAAAATGGTCATAAGCTACATTTACAAGGAATGGTGGTAAGTCAAGGACTACCTGTAAAATGTGAGTAGAGTGTCAATTAGATTTGAAATAAATAGCTTGGAACATTTCTTTTTCATTGGGTGTTGAAGTTGGGGTGATAGGCCTATTTATTTCTTCATGCTGACAATGTTCATACATTTGTAGCCAGCAACTTTACAAGCCAGGCGGTGAGGAATCTTTTATTTCTCTTTTCAGAAAAAAAAATAGTAAAATCTCATTAAGCAAGAATGAGGAAACATTTTCTGCTTTTCTTACCTTTGTCCTCCTGATAAAAATCACAAACATGTATGTGACCTGAAATGAAGGAATCTTTATGAGACGTTCAAAGCAAAACTTTTCATTCTAGAACAAGGTATTGTATTGTAATGTAGAATCCCACCACTGGCATACAAATGTGTCGGAAGACTAGCATAACACTGATGATGGGTTGGAGAGCCTCAATCCTAGCCTACTGCCAGAGTCTCAATGCTTTTCCCGGGGATGACAGCAAGCCCATCCGTTTCCCAGGGAAGGGTAGCTGCTCCTTTGAAAGGCTCAACTTTGGTTCCAGGGGAGCACAAGGACTTGGAAGGAGCCCAGCAATTCCATCCGAAGCCCTAATTTGTTAGGTAGCAGAAAAGGAACATAATACACAATACATGGCAGGTAATTGAATAAGGGTCGGCAACCTACAGCTCTGGAGCTGCATGTGGCTCTTACATCCCTGTGCTGCGGCTCCCTGTTGCCAGTTGAAACCACAATGTTGAGAGGAGCTTCCAGTTGGGGTCGGGGAAGCACAGTGTGCCAGGAGGAGACACTATGGCAAAGGGTGGGTTTCCCAGTCGGCTCCACAATTGATAGGGCTTTTTGGTTAGGACAGGTAAAAGAAAAAGGACTCTGCACTAGAAGGAAACACTATGGTGGCGGAATCGGACTTTCGGCGGCTCCAGAATGAAATAAAGAAAGAATGCAGAGAAGAGCAACAAAGATGATTAGGGGACTAGAGACTAAAACATATGAAGAACAGTTGCAGGAACTGGGTATGTCTAGTTTAATGAAAAGAAGGACTAGGGGAGACATTATAGCAGTGTTCCAATATCTCAGGGGTTGCCACAAAGAAGAGGGAGTCAAACTATTCTCCAAAGCACCTGAGGGTAGAACAAGAAGCAATGGGTGGAAACTAATCAAGGAGAGAAGCAACTTAGAACTGAGGAGAAATTTCCTGACAGTGAGAACAATTAGTCAATGGAACAATTTGCCTCCAGAGGTTGTGAATGGCCCAACACTGGAAGTCTTTAAGAAGATGTTGGGTAGCCATTTGTCTGAAACAGTATAAGGTTCCTGCCTAGGCGGGGGATTGGACTAGGAGACCTCCAAGGTTCCTTCCAACTCTGCTATTGCATTGTGTTGTAAATGGGGGGCTTCTGGTTAGGACTTTTGTGGCTCCCGGTGTTTTCTGTGGGAAACAGATCCAAATGGCTCTTTGAGTGTTTAAGGTTGCCAACCCCTGTTCTAGAAGAACAAATAATAGGGGGGAAATAATTCATCTTCCAGATTTAAAGTTAGGAGAAAAGGTCCTTGGTTTTGAATAGCCTTTCAAAAATTAGGGCAAAAATAAAAAATGGTTGAGCATTCTTGCTCTCTTATCACATAAAACAATGGTATGTATTGTGTTGATACCTTAGTGAAATCTTCTCACAACTTCATTCAAGGTTGGTGGAACAGGGTAGGTACAATGTCTCAAGTCTCCCTACAATTATCACTTAGTGAGGGCTGTGCTGCTTATCCTGTCACCAGGCAGCCTCACCTTGTACAGGTAAGTTTGCAGAATTGGATGCCATCCATAGACAGCTGCTCCCAAGTAAGCAACCATTGGAGCGTGGTCTCAAATACACTGAAAGAAGCAAATCTATATAGAAGTACCTGCTCAGAGTACAATTTGTTTTTCCTTGATATAGATACTATATCAAAATGTTATTCTTCAGGGGTAAGGTTTATTCCATTTGGCTTATTTGATGGCAGTTAGATAGTTGCTTTCTGACCATAGTTATTTTATTTTTTTATTTATTAAATTTATATCCCGCCCTTCTCTAAAAGGACCCAGGGCGGCGCACAGGAAATTAAAATACATAAAAAAACACAATACAAAATTTAAAAACCTAGTGACTTACTTTAAGTCCCAAAGTCCCAAAGATGTTTTCAAGAGGCAAATGGACTTTCTAGTTTTTCTTTGAAGATGTTTCACTTCTCATCCAAAAGGTTTTTTCAGCTCTGATTGGATGGGTTAGAATTAAGGTTAGCGTTAAGGGTTGAAGAAGCTTCTTGGATGAGAAGCAAAATGTCTTCACTGAAAAAAAAAGTCCAGCTGCCTCTTGAAAAAGCATGTTTGGGACCACTATGACTGGATGACTGAGAATCTCCATAGACATTTTACAGCTTTGTAAAAGTTATAAGATTGAGTCTGGTCACTTACAATGACTTTCGGCCAGAAAAAATGTAATGATCAAGGTTCCAGGCTCCACTGTAGTTGTAAGTCAAGAACTACCTGTACAATTTTTTCTTCCTCAGGAAAGGACTGCATTTTTAATTTTCCTCTACTGAGCATCTAAGCACTGAGCAAAGTGACCATGTCTGTAGACTTGGTGGGAACAAAAACATTAGCCAATTTTTCTTGCTACAAGATTTTTTTTTAAAAAGATTGAAAATTGAATGATTAAGAAAGACCAAATCTATTCAGAATGAAAAAGATGGAACAGATTAGAAAGAATATCCTTATGCTACCAAATCTCAGCATAATCCTGAGAGAACTGGAGAAACCAATTTGATGTCTAGGAGTTGTCTAAGCACAATATACCAATTCAGTTTTGGGCTTGGTAGTAAATCCCATTTCTCTCTTTCCCACCTAGAGAATTTGTGGGTGGAAAATAAGTGGCTGGGAACTGAACTAAATATATAAATTGCCTTTTTAAATCTGTGTTTGTGTGTAGAGCAAATAATCTTCTATATAGTGTATAAAAATGGCTGTGTGTATGTATGTTCCAGCATAACTCTGGAACGCCTCCAGCAATTGTGACCAAACTTGATACACAGATGATTTACTCTCTGGAAACAAATACTGTGGGGGTAAGATAGCTTTAGCACCCTTTGGGGTGGGGGGGTTGGTCTGTTAAGATACAGCCTGTTATGCCTTAAAATGACTTCTACTGTGCAGCGTAGTGGAGTTGCCATGGTAACAGCTTCACAGTACTCCACAAGGGGGCTCCCTCTGGCAAGGGGTATAATCCAACATTAGAAATTACATTTGGTCCAAACATTTTCCCCCTATAAACAAATACCCAGGCAACACCGTGTTATCAGCTAATGCTACAATAAAAGAAGCGAAGATGCATAGCACCAAACAAACTTAGTGGGCTACACCCTTCCTAGCTTAAGCAAAGAATTGGATCTTCAAGATCCTTTGAAACACTAGCAGGGCGGGCCAGGGTGGATCTCCATGGGAACCTCATTCCAGAGGGAAGGTCATGTGACAAAGGAAATGTGCTTCCAAGGTCCCAGGATTTGGCATTGTTTAATGCAGGAGTCTGCAAAGTCGGCTCTTTTAAGACTGGTGGACTTCAACTCCCAGAATTCCCCAGCCAGCCATGCTGGCTGGGGAATTCTGGGAGTTGAAGTCCACCAGTCTTAAAAGAGCCAACTTTGCAGACCCCTAGTTTAATGGAAAGGATCTTGAGCACGTCAATCCTGCAGATGGAAGCAACTGGGCAGATACTACTGTGATTCCTCAAGGATACAGCGATCTATTGTCATAGACAAATATATGATCACAAATTACCATTTTACACGTCAGGAGAAAAAAAACTACTTCTAAGGAAACGTACGTTGGCTTGCTGTTTAATTCCATTGTGATTAGATGCAATTTTATGCTTAATGTATTTATAGCCCTTTGCTTGCAGTGGGAATATCTGTGGGAATGAGAACGAGGTTCATTTTGAGCAATGCCTTTTCAGTTTAATCCTGGGCATGTTCTCGTCTTAGTCAGTAGTCTTTAAATTCAAGGCTTTCTTACCTTTCCTCCTCTCCGCCCCTCCAACCAAACTAGTAAATGGTTAATAGGTTAACGGGAATTTTAGTACAAGTTAATTTAATTAATTTTAATTCTTTTATTGTATATGTTATTATTTATTATGGTAGATTTATCTGTACACCGCCCTGAGTCCATTTCGATGGAGATAAGCGCGATTTACAAATCAAAATAAATAAATAAATGTAGAAAACCATAATACAGCTTGTGCCATCCTTCTGATCTTTCTCACTTCCAACAGATGTTGACCTTGCGATGTGTATTGTGTCTCAGGTGCCTATTTTACATGATAAAGCCTATATACCAAACTTTGAAACTAGCAACCTGCAGCTATACTAAATCTTTATTTGTCTTCGTTCTTCGTTCTTTTTTTTCTTAAATCAACTTCTCCCTAAGGGTTCTTTGCCAACATCAATGAAATCTGAGTGGTATTAAAAGATTTTAAAAAGTCTTTCTTTCATGAGTTATAGCAATAGAAGTTAAACTTATGTACCACTTCACGCTGATTTACAGTCCTCTCTAAGCAGTTTAGGGAGTCAGCCTATTGCCACCAACAATCTGGATCCCAATTTTACCAATCTAGGAAGGATGGAAGGCTGAATCAGCCTTGAGCCAATCCGGATTGAACTCCTGGCAGTCAGCAGAGGCAGCCTGCAGTACTGCATTCTAACTACTGCGCCACTATGGCTCTTATAGGTTGTCTAGCAGCCATTAATACAAAGCAAATACTTATAAGTAGTAAGTGTTCATTTACTCCTCTAAATGCCAATAATGGATTTTATCCAGGTTCCAGTTATTTATTTCGTATTTCAATAAAATAAACCTTTTGCACCATTCTCTGAATTTTCATGTAGGATCACCACAAATGTAAATATTTTCTACTTCTGATAACACCCTCACTCATACAGACCGCCCTTGACTGAAAAGCATTCATTTAGTGACAGTTCGAGGTTGAAACAACACTGGGGGGAAATGTGACTTAGGACTGATCCTCGTACTTATGACCATCGCAGAATTCTCATGGGCATATGATTGTGATTTAAACACTTGGCAACCAGCATGCATTTACAATTTTGCCGTATCTCAAGGTCATGTGTTCACCATTTCAGACCTTCCCAGCTGGCTTCCAAAAAGTAAACTCAGAGGAGGATGTCAGATTCACTTAACAAGGGTGTGATTCACTTAATCACCCTGGGAAAAGAAGCTTGTAAACTTGGGCATGGTAATTTTATTTATTTATTTATTTATTTATTGGACTTCTAGACCGCCCCCTCTCCCCGAAGGAACTCGGGGCGGTGTACAGGTACAAATTAAAACCATTACAATCAATAATACATATAACTAAAATCGAATTAAATAAACCCCTGTACAAATTTATAAAAATTAAAAACTTAACCTTAAAACCAAATCGCAAAATTTAAAAATACAAACTGAGGTGGGAAAGCTGGAATTAGGCCAGGCCGGCTAGATGAAACAAGTGGGTTTTGAGTTTCTGGCGGAAGGAGCGGAGGTCCGTGGTCGTTCTAATGTCAGGGGGAAGGTCATTCCAGAGGGTCGGGCCCGCCACACAGAAGGCCCTTCCCCTGGGCATCGCCCGCTGGCACAGCCTGGTGGACGGCACCCGGAGAAGTCCCTCTCTGTGTGAGCGAATCGGCCGAAGGGATGTATGGGGCAGGATACGATCCCGCAAATAACTAGGTCCTGTGCCATGGAGCGCTTTGAAGATGATAATGTGATGACTCAGTTTAACAACCCCATTGCTTACCAATGGATTGTAGTCCTGATTGTGTTCATAAGCCAAGGGTTACCTACCCCGTGTTTCCCCAAAAATAAGACCCTGTGCTATATTTTTTTCCACCAAAAAAGTCACCAGGTATTATTTTCAAGTGAATCATCCACTGACTCACCCCATTTGCGCCCCTTGCCCAGAGGTGGGTTCCTACCAGTTCAGCCGAGTAGGTGGTAACTTGGCCCCCACGCACTCAAACCATTTCTATTGCCGGCGCACTTTCTTGATTTTTGGTTCTGCGCATGCGCAGATCAATCTCCATTGCAGAAATGTAATTTTCCACCCTTTTCTAACGTTTTGCGCATGCGCAGACCTTTTTAGGTGTAAATGGACACACACACATACCGAACCAGCGGTAATGCCGGTAGCAACCCAGCCCTGCCCTCACCTTTTTTTTGCTACAGCGCCCTTCAGGAACTTCTTCATACGGCAAAACCAGCAAGGCTTTCCTGAAGGCCTTTGCAGCTGATAACAGAGTTCCAGATTGATCCAAAGCTCTGTTATTGGCTAGAGAGGCATTCCAGAAAGCCTTGCCAGCTGCACAAGAAATGGGCCAAGGTGTGCTGGCTGCAACTGGCCAACTGTAAGTAGTAGGGCATCTGTAATACTACTATCCCCACCCTAGCTTAATTTTTACCTGGGCACCCTGGAGTGGACGGGGTCTTAATTAGAGCTTATTTGGGGGGGGGGGTAGGATTTATATTGGGTGCATGTGTAAAAATCAAGCTAGGACTTACTTTCTGAGTAGATCGTATTTTCGAAAAAACATGATATGCGTTGGATTGAGTAAAAAGCATTGGGTCACTGCACTGTCCATGGTGCTGGAAATTAGGGCGAAATGGGGGAGATGCTTGATGCTTGCAAGTGGACGATCACCAAAACAAAGACTTGCCTGGCCAGGTGACCCTTTAAAATATTTCTCTCTTCCTTTTATTTTCAGGGAAACATAGGCGCATCCTCAGTTTTATTGGCTGCTTTGCTGCTGGTGTCTTCCTCGGTGCCTGCATTATGCACATGGTGGCCGATGCCCTGGGAGACATCGAAACAGAAATAAGAAAACGACAGCATGTGGTGAGTGCTGTTATGAGAGCCTAGATTTCCTTTTTTTGCCAACCTGGGAACAAGATTGTACTTTCAGATGCCAAAGTTCCACGATTCATCTTTTTCTATTAGAAAAAAAAAATAAGTTCATGTAGGACAGGAGAAAACTCTGATGTTCTGCGAGTTTCTAATTTACCAGTTACTTCATTGATTCCCTCTGCAAGTCAATATAATAATCTCCTTGGCTATTGTTTAAGGTGCTGAGCTTGTCGATCAAAAGATCGGCAGTTTGGCAGTTCGAATCCCTAGTGCCGCATAATGGGATGAGCTCCCATTACTTGCCGCAGCTTCTGCCAACATAGCAGTTCGAAAGTACCGTATTTTTCGGAGTATAAGATGCACCGGAGTATAAGACCCACCAAGGTTTTGAAGGGGCAAATTTTTAAAAAAAGTTTTTGCACTCTGCAAACCTTCCAAAAAGTCCCATTTTTGGCAAAAATGCGCCTGCTTCCCCCCCCCCCCAAAAGGGCATGAATAGCCCTTAGGAGGCTTGTAGAGTGCTGCAGTGGGGGTCAAAAACGAGCAAAGAAAATGGCCCATTTTTTGCAAATAAGCCCCCCAGGAGCTTATTTTTTGCATATAAGCCCCCAGGAGCTTATATGCTCCTGGGGGGTGGGGGAGGCAAAAATTGAGCAAAAAATGCCTTTTTTTTTCAGCCCCCAGGAGCTCTCTGAAAGCCTCTACAAGCTTATGCACAGTCGTTTTGGTGAAGTGGACAGGGTTTTGGGAGGCAAAAAATGCTATATTGGGTGTATAAGACACACCTAGATTTTCAGCCTCTTTTTTGAGGGATTATGTGTATTAAATCGTATATACACACGATATGTAAAAATGCAAGTAGAAAAATAGGGACCACCTTTGGTGGAAAGGTAACAGTTTTCCATATGTCTTCAGCATTTAGTTATGCCAGTCACATGACCACGAAGACGTCTTTGAACAGCACTAGCTCTTTGGATTTGAAACGGAGATGAGCACCACCCCCTAGAGTCAGGAACAACTAGCACATATGTGAGAGGGGAACCTTTGCCTTTAAGAAACGTATGATGGAGATTGATCTGAAAGTGACTGGTCCAAATAATTGAGCCTAGATTTTCTTGTTCACTGGCACGTCTCAATGTATAGGATCCCATATAGTGTGTGTGTGTGTGTGTGTGTGTGTGTGTGTGTGTGTGTGTGTTTAATGAACTACATCTTCATATACAAGATCTCATGAAACCTTATCATCGGGAGATTTGGAACATGTTATTATTTTTTTAATGAGAGTGAACTAGATTGTATGAACTAGATGATGCTAGAAAAGTTGGTCAAATCTTCTTTTGACCAAATCAACCTGCGGATTAATTGTTGATAATTACTGCAAGCAACTCTGAACCAGAGTTAGCAATAATCTTACCTGGTAAGACAGTAACTTAAGACTGTCTTTTTTAAGACAGTAAGAAAATCTGATTTTCTTCTTCCTTCATGGGTATGTATATCTTCTCACCTGCATCTGATGAAGTGTATTTATCTAAAACAGGGGTCCCCAACCTTTGCAACTTTAAGTCTGAAGGACTTCAGCTCCCAGAATTCTCCAGCCAGCAAAGCTGGCTGGAGAAGTCTGGGAGCTGAAGTCCTTCACACTTAAAGTTGCAAAGGTTGGGGACCCCTGATCTAAAAGGAAGATGCCTTTTGCAGATGATCCTTAAAAGTCAGTATAAGCAACCATGTTGCAAAAAGTTAAAATCGTTTGGAAAGCCAAATTCAGAACATGGAGGTGTATTTCAAATTGATACCTTCCTTTTATTTCTGCAGCAGCTTTGATTGAATACAAGTCTTGTGTCCAAAACTCTGTTGTTGTTTTGTTTCTAGGAGAGTGCCAGATATAAAGAAAATAGCACCTACATGGGCACTGATCATGATTCAGAGGTAAGTATCCCATTGTTTAAAAACTTCGCTTTCCCTTCATCTTAGCGTTTATTAATCGGACAGGTTTACTACTGATTGGGAACTTGTAATCTTCCAGATGTTGGGTTCCAACTCCCATTGTCCCTGGCCATTGAGCATGCTTCCAGGAATGATGGAAGTTGGACCTTGAAATCACGTTTGACTCAAAGAACTTATGACCTCCCGCTGCCAACATCATGGTCTTCAAACTTTGATCATGAATCTGTGAACTTCCAGTGTTCTTGAATTCCACAGATTCCTCATCACGATCAGGATTTGAAGACCATAATGTCAATAGAGGGAGGTAATACATCCCTTCAGCCGATCCGCTCCCACAGAGAGGGCCTTCTCAGGGTGCCGTCAGCCGGGCAATGCCGTCTGGCGACACCCAGGGGAAGAGCCTTCTCTGTGGGG
This sequence comes from Rhabdophis nuchalis, assembly GCA_039707465.1. Classification (NCBI taxonomy): domain Eukaryota; kingdom Metazoa; phylum Chordata; class Lepidosauria; order Squamata; family Natricidae; genus Rhabdophis; species Rhabdophis nuchalis. Next base: position 160,425,526 of record CM077647.1, on the reverse strand, counting down.
GGCCCTGCCCTTTGGAACAACCTACCCTCTGAATTGCGTACCGTCACGGACCTCCGCCTCTTCCGCCAGTGTCTAAAGACACATCTTTTCCAGCAAGCCCGCCTAGCCTAACCCTCCCGTCGAGACTATTTAGATAGTTTTAAATTGGGGATTTTAATTCGATTTTAGCATAGGTTTATTTAATTTAATATATTTTTAAATTCTATATTTATTGTATTGTTTTGTATGTTTTAAATTCCTGTGCGCCGCCCTGGGTCCTTCGTGGAGAAGGGCGGGATATAAATATGATTTTAAAAAAAATAACTTTGAGTCAAATGTGATTCCTGGTGACTTCAGGGGTATAACTGTGTAACTCTCTTGGCAAAAATTCAGAATGACTTCTCATTGCTTTCTTTTGGGTTTATGGAGTTATTGGTGGTCACAGTGAGTGTTTCATTGGTGTTTTTTTTTACTTCCCAGGTTAGTCGTGAATTCTATTTTTTTCAACAACCAGGCCCATTCCTGCTTAGCTATTGGAGATCAGCTAAGATCTGCTAAATGCTGCTACATAGTTGGGTAAAGCAATATCTCTCAACTTTGTCCCCTTTAAGATATATGGACTTCAACTCCCAGAGTTCCCCAACCAGCAAAGCTGACTGGGGAATTCTGGGAGCTGAAGTCCACATATCTTAAAGTGTCAAAGTCTGAGAAATACCAGGCTAGAGAGAAATAAACTTCTTGACTGTTACCTTTGTGAATCATATTTTATATCGTTCTACTTAAAGTAGAATCACTAACTTCAATGCTCGGCCCGAATGTTCAAATCTGTAACAGAATGGGTGTGGATCACCCAAGATTAAATTTTGTATTGGTTTCCCATTTTGCAATATTTTCAATTACTTAATCTCACAAGCTCAGCTTCCACTTGGTTTCAGAGATTCTAAAGATAGCAATACCTATTTGATTTTCTTTATTAGATTAGACAACTTTAAATTATTTGTTATGACTTGTCAGAGCTCTTCTAATCACTGCTTTTATCTCACTGGTCCAGCTGGTATGATAACTTATCATGTGAGTAGAAAAAGAACTGCTCTTGATTTGCTGTCCTGTTTGAGTCTTAATCTTTTTTTTTAATTTGTTGTCATTTATCTGGAAGACTTTTTAAAAAGCAAGCTTTAAAATAAGGACAGGTAGATTGAAATTTTTGTACAATCGCTCTTAGAGTAATGTAGCACTTTGGATTTAAATTGAAAAAGTTGCTTCCATGTATGCAGGCATATATATACACACTTCATCCACCAGATCCTCATTAAATTAGTGATACTTTATCAGCATCCTGCAGTAATTATAAAAAGGACATGACTGCTTTCAAGACACATCAAGTAGTACACTGCTAAATACATGCCCAAGAGTCATATCCAAAGCATTGCAAAGCCTTTAAAGCAGAAATTTGCTTTAAAACAACAATCTTGGCTACAGGGATGATTTTGCAAAAGAAACTCCGCTTCCCCCAACCCTAATTTACTTCCTAGTGCATTTGTCAGGGGCAAGGAACCAGGATGAAACAAGTAGTTAATAGTGGTAACAATCACACTTACACACTCTTCCATAGTGTTTTGCAGCACTCTCTGGGTGGTTTAAAGTGTCAGCCTATTGTCCCCAACAATCTGGATGCTCATTTTACTGACCTCAGAAGCAGGGGTGGGTTCTGGCTTCTATTATTACTGGTTCGCTCAGGGATGTGCTTTGCATGTGTACGTGTTTGATGAGCACTATATGCGCATGCACAGTAGTAAAAATGCTTCTATGCATGCGCAGAAGCAAAAAAACAAGATGGCAGCACCTATGGCGCCAGCGATAGAACTGGCTTGGGGGTGTGGCTGGCTGAGTTACTACTTACACGGCTGTACCGGCCTGAACCAGTAGGAACCCACCTCTGCTCAGAAAGAAGTGTGAGTCAACCTTGAGCTGGTCAAGATTGAACTCTAGACTGTGGGCAGAGTTAACCTGCAATACTGCATTCTAGCCACTGCACAGTTGATCAGAAAGACATGTCTATTGCTGCTTACCTATTGACAGGAATCTTGCTGGACTAATGCACTCATGACAGAAACTACTAGATAACTACTGCAAGATTTAGGGAGGATTTGCTTTCCACCACCTCCTTCCCCTTAGCAATTCCAAGCTAGTCAGTCTTTTCACTCCTCCCAGATTCACTTCAGCTCCAGATTTCACTACGTCATTGGACTTCAATCTCTGGAATTCACCACTGAGTAAGAACTTTGTCAGTAGGGGCTGGGTTGGGCTACACTAGTAAAAACTGTAAGTTAACGTGTTCAAATGGTATTAGGGTGGATGTGATTTAGGAACCGACAAATGTGTAATCTTTCACAAACTGTGAGATTTTTTTACTCAATCATGCCCTGCCCATAGATCATGAGGAGGCATCTTGTGGCCCTCCAGGTGTTGCTGCACTACAGTTCCCAGCATTCCTCATCATTGGCTATACTTCCTACTTCTCTTGTTTGCTCACTTGCTTGCGGTCGTGTCAGAAGCACCTAAGGAACTTTGAGGTTGAAAAAAATTCGCTGGTGACATCACAGTTCCCAGGGGGGAGGGGGGCGATTGGGGGATGACCAGCTCAAGGTTGACTCAGCCTTCCATTCTCCCAAGGTCAATAAAATGAGGACCCAGATTGTTGGGGGCAAGATGTGTTCTGACCCAGATTTTGCAGAAATAAGAAATAGACACCTCACCATTAAAAAAAACAACCCGCTTTATTTACCTCTTGTGAATTAATTGCATTCACCCACTGAAAGTCCAGGCAAAAGTCCTGCAAGGAGTTAAGTGCAGTAGCAGACCTTATCAGTTTATTATGATAATTGCAAGGCCATGAGCTCCCAGATGAAAGGCTGCAAATTAAATTCTGGCAGGCAGCCCTTGTTGCATGAAGCACAATGAGCAAAATCTCCAGAAATGCAAACTGTTGTCCTCTACGACAACCACTCTCTTTTCCTTCTATTTATTCCCCAGCCAGGGAGAGGCCATTCAGCACCCACATTTCATCTGCTTCCCGTGTTGACTCTTTGTCCGCCGTTGTTCACCTCTCCTAACTGCTCTGTGCATCTTGCACAGGCCCCAGCTGTTCTTCCTCCTCATTCATCTTAGCCTCTAAAGGCAGCTGCCTCTCCGGTGGCTGGGAAATGCTGGACGGCCCTGGCTCTATCCGTGGGTCCCAAGCTGAGCATCCATCAGAGCCTTCCCCAGGCTTCAGAACTGGCCCAAGTTCTTCCCCAACCTCCTCATCAGCTGGCAGCTGATGGGCCACAACAAGATGCTGATTCTGTAAACTGCTTATAGAGAGCTGTAAAGCGCTGCGGTATATAAGTCTAAATGCTACTCCTACTTGCAATTACTCCCTTTGGAACTGCTAGATGGGCAGGAGCTGCAGCAAATGATGGAGGCTCACCCTGCCACATAGTGGCACTAGGGTCTTGGACTGGGGGCTTGCTAATAATCAACCCAGCATTCTAATTACATAATCCACCACAGTCCTCCTTCCTTTTCTCTTATTCTGACAGATAACAGGAGGGAAAGAGGCAAACCCGGGGGAAGGGAATCCATTTCAGTAGCCAGAAATCAGCCAAATTCTTTTGAAAGGGAGCTTACCATGGAAGGCAAAAATGGGCAGGAACTGGACTTTCTTTATTTCCTGAGTTGTTTTCTTTCCCCTGAAAACAGAATGACTTCCTTTCCTTTATAAATGCCATTATTCTGTGGCTGAAGTTAGTTTAGAGTTTATTGGGTTTTTATACCACCCTACTCCCGAGGGACTCAGGGCGGTGTACAGCCAAAAGAAAAAGAGATATAAAAATATATAAAAACACATATATAAAAGTTATGTATTTTAAAAAGCTTTTAAAAAACATAATTAAAATATTGGCCGAAATGTGTAAAAAACCCAAACTAACCCTAATTAAAATAATAGAAATTTACATTTAAAAATTTACATTTAAAAATTTAAATATCATACTTTATGCCAGCCCGGCTTGTTGAAAGAGAAAAGTTTTGAGACTACGGCGGAAGGTGCGTAAGTCAGGGATAGTTCTTAATTCCGGGGGCAATTCGTTCCAGAGGGCAGGTGCTCCCACGGAGAAGGCTCTCTCCCTGGGTGTCGCCAGTCGACATTGTCTAGCCGACGGCACCATGAGTCCCTCTCTATGGGAGGGTACAGGCCAGTGGGAGGCTAGTAAAAAAGACTTTAAAAAAATTGCAGTTGGCTTGTCCCTGCTCTAATTCAGGCTTTTCTTCAGAACTTAGTTTCTGGCATCAAGACAATAGGTTGCACCCCTGAAGGTATATATTGATTTAGGGCAGCCCACGTCCGATTTGAGATCAGATTTGAGATCTAGGAAACTGTGCGAATTCTCAACCTCACCTAATTCATAGGACTATTGAGATAACAAGTGAGTGTTAGAAGAACTGCACATGTTATGGGTTTTTTTAAATTCTTGTTGTTCCAAAAAGTGCTTTTCCAAGAGTGCTTTTCTTGAAAAAACACCTTTTGGGACAACCATGATCTGGATGACTGAGAATCTCCATAGATTTTCATTCTTGTTCCACGGGGAGTAAAAAATAAAAAATAAAATTTGCTTCACACACACACACACACACACACACTTTAAACTAATATGTGGAGAATTCAGCCTTGCACAATTTTGCATTCTTGGAAATGTTGATGTACTTTTTTTTAGGTGTCTTCCTGTAATGGGTGAGAGATTTTTCCTTTGTTCTCAGTACAAATGTTGATAAGGTAAGAGAGTAAGAAATTACTATCCATAAAGGAAGAGTTTCTGTTGAGTAATCCTTCACTGCCACCTGCTGGTCGAATCTTAGTATTGCCATGCATCAATTCTCCAGAATCAATAAAAGCACTTTAAAATATATTTATTTGTCAAACAAAAATTTACAAATTTGAAAGAACATAATGAAAAAATTGTGACAGGGATACTAGGTACATTAGTGCATTAGTGCACCTCTTAAATATGGAATGAGGTCCACAGAAAAGTTGGAATTAAAAGTATGAAAGTTAGTAGCTGAGATAATATGAGTTTCTTAGTTTTGCCTTCGTTTCTTGGCAAAGGGGGGGGAGTAGAGGGGGGGGGAGGAACCCTGAAAAAATGTAACATTTGCCTGTTAATCTTGAAAAATTTGAAAAACTTTGTACACCTTTGTACACCTGCATTTGTGCATCTTTGTACACCTGCACGACAACTGTTTTGTCGTGCAGACTAACAAGTGACTTTTGAAAAGGAACAATGGGTGTGATTGTACAGGTTTTCCAATGCAGGGATAAAAGTATAGTTGGTCATGAATAAATAAGACTCCTAGTCTTAGATCCTTAGAGAAAATAGTTATGGGGCCAGCAAAATCCAGATTCAAGACTCCATTCAACAATGGACATTCATGATAGCAGTGTTCCGATATCTCAGAGGGTGCCACAAAGAAGAGGGAGTCAAACTATTCTCCAAGGCACCTGGGGGCAGGACAAGAAGCAATGGGTGGAAACTAATCAAGGAGAGAAGCAACTTAGAACTGAGGAGAAATTTCCTGACAGTTAGGACAATTAACCTCTGGAACAGCTTGCCTCCAGAAGTTGTGAATGCCCCAACCCTGGAAGTCTTTAAAAAGATGTTAGATAGCCATTTATCTGAAATGGTATAAGGTTCCTGCCCACGCAGGGGGTTGGACTAGAAGACCTACAAGGTCCCTTCCAACTCTGCTATTGTATTGTATTGTATTGTATTCAATGGGTTTCCCTGGATGGATCAGACCAGCCTAAAATTCAAATTACAGAATAGAATAGAATTCTTTATTGGCCAAGTGTGATTGGACACAGAAGGAATTTGGTACATATGCTCTCCATGTGGGTAAAAAGACGAGATACATTTGTCAAGAATCATAAGGTCCAGCACTTAATGATAATCATAGGGTACAACTAAGCAATCAGGAAACAATTAATATCAGTATAAATCATAAGGATACAAGCAACACAGTTACAGTCCTGCAGTCATAAGTGGGAGGAGATGGGTGATAGGTAGCTTGGTTGTAGTAGTGACTGACATTTTGTCACTTGGTCTTCTAGCCCTGTGATGGCAAACCTATGGCACACATGCCACAGGTGGCATGCGGAGCCCCCTCTGTGGGCACACGAGCCATCGCCCTGTTCAGTTCCACCACATATGGGCGCCCACCTCCTGGTGGTCAGCTGACTTTGGGGTCTCTGCTGCATATGTGGGAAATGTGTGGGGGGCAAAGGGGTCACATGCGCATGCATGGGGGGGCATGGAGGGGGGGGGGCTTGCAGCCCTTTTTGGGTCCCAGGAAGCTTTAGGAAGGCCTGCTAGGCCCAAAATGAGGTGTGTGTAGGGGGGTGCAGTGTCCCCCATGGCCTGTTTTTGGGCCCAGGAGGCTTCAGGGAATTCTGCTAGGCTCAAAATGGAGCACAGGGGATCATGTGTGCATGCACAAGGGGCTTGGCGCACGGGATGTCTCATATGCATTGCATTATGGGTGTGGGTGCACACACGTGCTGTCATACGCACACACTCGCTTTCAGCACTCGAGGACAAAAAGGTTAGCCATCACTGTTCTAGGCCAAGGTGCCAGTGTGCATCCCTGTTGGTCAGAGATAATAATGGATGCCTCTGTTCAGTGTTGAAGGAAACTGCTGTTTCCTTTACAACTGAGTGTAGTATGTAATACAGGTCCTTATTCAGCAGCTTGCACTGAAAGTCAGCTTGCCTTCAGTAAGCTTGCCTTTGCCTTGGAGCAGAGGATTTTCAATATTCAAGCAAATTGTTTCAACAGCCAGCTAGATTTCTTTCTTCTTTCCAACACTCCCAGTTTTGGCTAGAGTTTTAAAGAACTCAGAAACACCCATTTTTTAAGACAAGGATGAGGGGGGGACATGAAAGCCTCCAGTACTTGAGGGAATTTCGAAAGGAAAAGGAGATTGCTCCTAACAGGGAGAACAATTAACCAGTGGAATGGCTTGCCTTCAGAAGTTGTGGGTGCTCCATCACTGGAGGTATTTGACCAAAGACTGGGCAGCCACTTGTCTGGTATAGGGTTGGACTTGAAGACCTCCAAGATTTCTTCCAATTTATTTTGTTTGATTCTGCTATGTTAGACTTACCGTGCTTTTCAGAGTATATGACACACTTCCCCACCTTTAAAAAGCCAAAACTTTGGGTGCTTCTTATACTCCGAATGTAGCTTTTGTAAAGGCTTTTTTTTAGCCATAATGAGATGCTAACGAATGAAACGATCTTCCGTGCTCTGCCTGCTTTTCTCATTGCTGCTCCCTCCAATGATCAGCTGTGCTTTAGAAGCTGTTTTCCAGCCATAATGAGGTGCTAACGAGTGAAGGGATCTTCTGTTCTTTGCCTGCGTTTCTCATTGCTGCTCCCTCCAATGATCAGCTGTGCTTTGGAAGACCAGGGGATAAAAAGCCTGAGTGCCCCCTCAAAACCAGCAAACGTATGTGCTGCAGCTGACCAGACTAAGGACAATAGCCAGATGAATACCTGATAGGCAGAATTGTTTCCCCTATTTTCCTCCCCAACTAAGGTGCATCTTATACTCTGGTGAGTCTTATACTTCAAAAATACAGTATTTTCTAGGGCACCAGGGCCCAGCACAATGGGGGAAGCTTGTCAAAAAGAGCTACAACCTAAATATAAGGAGATATTTTCTGACAGTGAGAGCTATTAATCAATAGAATAGCTTTCTTCCTGCAATTGCAGGTGCTCCATCACTGGAGGCTTTCAAAAAATAGACTGGACAACTATTGGACTTGGATAGTATAAGACTCCAGCCTTGAACAGACTGATGGATTAGAAGACCTCCAAGATCCTTTCCAACTCTATGATTCTATTGTTATTTCAGCTAGATATGAGTTTGTTCGTATGATTAGCAATTCAGTGACCCAGGTTCAGGTTCACACTTAGCCAGGCAAATTGCTTGAATGGATTTTTCTTCCTCATCTTAACCAACACCACGGAACATTGTAAGAAAATTAAGAATGCGCTAATGGAGGAAAGGGGAGTTTAACCTGAACTAATAGATTATACAATGACGAGTGCTTTAATTCATAATGATTCTGTTTCATATTCATTCTCTCTTTCTCTTTCTCACTCTCTCTCTCCGCTCTCTTCCCTCGACAGCTTTACCCATATGGAGAGCTCATAATTTCATTGGGCTTCTTCCTGGTGTTTTTCGTCGAAAGTGTGGTGCTCCACTGTTGCCCCCAAGCTGTTCACTCGCATGGCAGCCACGAAAACCACGAGGAGCACAAGGAGCTCCCGCCTTCTCACAGTTCCTTCCGGGCGTTTATACTTTTCCTATCGCTGTCCTTCCATTCGGTCTTTGAAGGGCTCGCCATCGGTGTGCAAAAGGAGACCACGGACACCATCCAGCTTTGCCTGGCCGTGCTCATCCACAAGGCCATCATGAGCTTCAGCTTGTCTTTGAAGCTAGTGCAGAGTAACACCAAGCTTCAGTGGAGGACCCTCTACCTGGTGGTCTTTGCTCTGATGTCTCCAATTGGTATCAGCATAGGCATCGGCGTGTCTCTTTCCAATGGGGATGGCAGCGGTCTGGCCCAAGCTGTCCTTGAAGGGGTGTCAGCAGGGACTTTCCTCTATGTCACATTCCTGGAGATTCTTCCTTACGAGCTGGGCTCGCATGAAAGTCCTCTCGCCAAGTTCCTTTTCATCAGCTTAGGCTTCTCCATCATGGCCGTCATTGCGATTTGGGCATGAAACTCATGCTAAGGAACCTGGGAGACCTGCCCTTCGTCAGCCATCGTTGATACACGGACCTGTTCCTGTTTGTCTTCTCTGGCACATTGTATTGCGTCTATTCATGTTGCATGTGCCGTTATACTTGCCTTGAGTGCCACAGCAAAAATGTAGCAAGAAGAGAAGCCTATGACAATCCCCCAAGGAAGTTCAAGAGAAAACTAAGTGATCTAGATTAAAAATAGTTGACTGTGACAGATGAAGATATCAAATGGACTCATTGTCACTGCTTGAGCTACTGGAAGGCTGTAATTTAGTTTTCTCAATCACTTGTCTTCCATAAAACTGAAAATTGTAGATTAAAACAAAAAGTTAACAACAAAAACATAAGAAGCAGAGCCTTCTGCAGTGGAGGTCAATGATGAACATGGTGTTGTGTTGTCTCAACACAAGCCCACCTTTATCTACATAGGTCATGCTGCTGGATGGATGCACGAAAAGGGCATAGCTACTACTATCATAATTCTGCGAAACATTGATTCCTGAGAGCATCTCTGGAAAGAAGTCAATAACTACTATCTTATTATTGCTAAGTCCATGACTTGACTGGGAAGAATGTTTAAGGGTTGGCGATGGGATGTAAGTAAAAAGATGAATGGCCCCTTCCTTTTTTAGGAAGTCAAATAAAGAGATGATAGGCCATTATACTTGGATTGAGAAAAGGAGAGATAATGGAAATATTAATTCAATATACTTTGAAAAATAACACAAAAACATATTCTGGTAACAAAACAATTGTTCATTCTGTAATTAAACATAAGGACATAACTGTGTTGATGTCCCTTTTCAAGCAAAACATCTTATTATATACCTTACTTCAGTGGTGGGATTCAAAAATTTTTACTACAGGTTTTGTGGGTGTGGCTGGGTGGGTGTGGCTGGGTGGTCATATGACAGGGTGGGCGCTGACAACTCAATGTCATTCATGTCGAGGGGCCTTTGCCTAGCCTGGCCCCTTGGGATCATGGTGATGCTGAAATGGTTGTAAGTGTGAAAAATAGTCATGTCACTTTTTCAGTGCCATTTTAACTCTGAATGGTCACTAAATGAACTGCTGTAAGTCAAGGATTACCTGTACAAAGATACAAAAAGCTCCGTTGCTTGCAAAAAGCTGTCCTAAATACTAATCATTCGATTAGAAATACCTGCAAGCCCAGAGTTATAAATCAGGCAGGTTGCCAGATTCATTATTCAATTATTTCTTCAAAGTGATGATCATTGCATCCCACAGGGAGTATTTTCCCCCAACAGCAAAGTAAAAAGTTTAAAACAGCCCTTCCCCTTTAAGAAAGCCAAGCCCCAGCAAAGTATCAGCAAAGGGGGGGAAAAAACATCTGAAGTCAATAAGTCTAGGCATACTGCCAAGAATGTAATAAGGGTTAAACAGAGAGGCAGTTTCTGGAAGCAGGGCAATAAGGATTAGGCTAGAAACAATACCAGAATGTTTCCTTCCTGCCTTCCTCACAGGATTAGCCCTGTAAAGTGAAAAAAAGGTTATTTCTTCCAACAACCAGTTCTCCGAACTGCTTAGAAAATTAACTACCGGTTCTAGTGAATAGGCTAGAACTGGTTGAATCCTACCTCTGCTTTACTCACACACCCATCTATGATACTATCCTACTAAGAAATGAACTGATACAACTGACAACTTCAAACACCAGTGTATAAATTTTATTATGTTAGTTGGCATTGTTATCATTATCATTAAAGAACATTCAGACTTCCTAAATCTTGGAAAGTATAATGGCTCTTCTGTCCAATAAACCATAGCTTAGGGTTAGATCTCCACCCTTCCACACACTCTCTTTCTGTTTTTTAAGTTGGCCACGTACTAGCAGTCAGCACCAGAGGTGGTATTCTGCTGGTTGAGACCGGTTTGCACAAATTAGTAGCGGAAATTGTGGGTGGCCCCACCCTCCGTCCCCAGATCTACTGCATCCCATAACAACCCCCCCCTTTTTTTTAAACCAAAGTGCCTGCTTTGCAAACTGGTAGGGAAGGTAAGTAAATACCCCCCACTCCGGTCAGCACCAAGTAAGCATCTTGTCACTCATCATGTTTACATCTACAACACTATGGTTTTAGTGAGAGACAATTGTTTGATATAAGATCGTTCAGCAGTTATAATAGCAACACTCCTTCACAGTTCAGCATAGAATACTATCAATCTGACAATCACTGAATCTAATCCTTCACCATTTATTTATTAAGCAATTTTATATAGCCATCTAACTCACATACCATGGGTGGTGGGCAACTTTGAAATCTACAGTTAAAAGTTCCAATTTAACTCCATGACAGTGGCAAAATATTCAAATAAGCCACTTGGTCAACCTCTGAATGAAAGCCAACTGGCAAAACCATGTCTTTGCAGGAAAGCGACAAGGTGGGGGTGAATCTTATCTCTGGGGTAATGATGTTCAAAAGCAAAGGAGCCAACACAGAAAAGGCCCTTTTCCTAGGTGCCAGCATATCAGTGGTGAAATTCAGCAGGTTCTGACAGGTTCTGGAGAACCGGTAGTGGAAACTTTGTGTAGTTTGGAGAACTGGAAAATACCCCCTCTGGCTGGGCCCAGAGTGGGGAGGGAATGGAGATTTTGCAGTATCCTTCCCCTGGAGTGGGGAGGGAATGAGGATTTTGCAGTATCCTTCCCCTGGAGTGGGGAGGGAATGAGGATTTTGCAGTATCCTTCCATTGGAGTGAGGAGGGAATGGGGATTTTGCAGTATCCTTCCCCTGGAGTGGGGAGGGAATGGGGATTTTGCAATATCCTTCCCCTGCCACGCCCACCAAACCATGCCCGGTAGTATAAAAAAAATTGAATTTCACCACTGCAGCATATGTACTTCTTTGATACTTCCTGCAACACCTCCTACCTTTCTGATCTGATTGGCTGGGTAGAGGTAGATTGGGGAGACCAGGTTCATTAAATAACTTGGCTCCAAGTTATGGAATACAATAGAATTCCTTATTGGCCAAGGGTGATTATACACACAAGGAATTTGTCTGGGGCATATGCTCTCAGCGTACATAAGGAAAATAAAATACATTCATCACGAATCATAAGATACAACACTTAGTGATAGTCACAGGTGACCAATAAGCAATCTAATTATACTAAGAAACAAATAATACAATATAAATTTTAAAGATACAAGCAATATGGTTATAGTCATAAGTGGGAAGAGACAGGTACTGGGAAGCCGAATTGTTGGAAGAAATGTGTCCATCTGGGCTCAGTTCCAAGTGGGGAAAAATAGCCGGGAAACATGGACACTATTTGGAAAGATGGTTTAATGGGGGACAGGATCACATGCCTTGGAGCTCCTGGGTTAGAAGGGGGATCACATGCTTCTAGATGTTGGGTGGAGAAGAAAAAGGGACAAGATGCTGGGTTTTATACCCTCTCCTAGGCCCCACCTTAGAACTTCCTGTTCCAAGGTTAGAAATGTATTCTGATTGGTTATCAGGCTCCCAGGGGGTGGGGGGAGGTCTTAGCTAACTTGTAGGCTGTCCTGAGACTCAAGCTTGTTTGAGCCTTGCTGGCTGATGTAATCTTCCCAGTTGCCATGTGGTGAGATGGGTAGAGGGATAACCCTACCTTTATTATGTAGAATAGATGGGCTCAGGTCTTAGTGGCACATTGTGGACTATTAATATGTGGAGGTTTCAAGGTGATAACCAACACCTTGAATTACATCTAGAAGCTAATTGGCAGCGTATAAAGTTGTACTTTCTTGCAACCCTATGGGCTGTCGTATTTTAAGCCAACTGAAGTTTCCAGATGCTCTTCAAGGATAGTCCCATGTAGAATGCATTATAGTAGTCCAAACCCAAGCTAACCAAGATGTGGGTAACCATGACAAGGACCCATTGGTCCATGAATGGGCGTAAATGGTGCACAACACACAGTTGTTCAAAGGCTCTCTCCTGATCTGACGGCCACTTGCTTTCTGAGCAGAAACTGCAAATCCAGGATTTAAAGAGTTTTAAACCTCTGGATTATACTCTTGGTCTGTCTAGGGCGGTGCAATTCCAACCATGATCAAAGATGGTAATTCTCTGGGGACCAAGGAGCCCAGATCCAAAGTCCAGGGGTGCATTCCAGCAGAGACTACTGCTGGTTCACTCAGGGACATGTGGGGGCGCTTGATGCATGCTGCATGTGCATGCGCAGTACAACTAAAATTGCTCTGCGCATATACAGAAGCAAAAAAACAAGATGGCAGCGCCTACGGAGAACCAGTTAGGGGGCGTGGCAGGTCTTGGCCACTGCCAATTCCAGCCCGCCAAGCTACTACTGGTTTGCCTGAATCAGCCCGAACCAGTAGGAACCCACCACTGAGAAGGTCCCTCTGGCTTGCTAGTGTTCAATCTCAATTTGCTGCTCCCCATCCAGACTCAAAAGTCGCAGGCATTGAGAAAGAATGGCCACGCCATCGCTTAACTCACATGAGAAGAGACTCAACTAAATACTTGTGTAGCAGGGGGGAGGGAATAAATGGAGGGCAGGAGAGGAGAAGGAGGAACTGGCTGGGAGGAGGAAGCAGGAGGGGAGAGAGAGAGGGGGGGAGGTAGGCCAAGCTTGAGGGGAAAGAGGGAGTTGTATGGCAGAGGCTTCTGTAGGCCAAGCCTGAGGGGAAAAGGGAAATAGTGGGCTATCTATGGGGCAACCTGAGGCCTCTGTAGGCCAAGCCTGAGGGGAAAGAGGGAATTGTAAGGCAGAGGCTTCTGTAGGCCAAGCCTGAGGGGAAAAGGGAAATAGTGGGTTATCTATGGGACAACCTGAGGCTTCTGTGGGCCAAGCCTGAGGGGAAAGAAGGAGTTATATGGCAGAGGCTTCTGTAGGTCAAGCCTGAGGAGGGGAAAAGGGAATAGGATACAAGAGATTTCTGTAGACCAAGCCTGAAGGGAAAGAGGGGATATTATAGAAGAGTGTTTTGGTGAAGCAAACCCAAGGGAGAGCAGAGGCAACAACAAAGGAGCAGAGGAGGGGGGAAAAGGGCCTAGCAGAGAGTACAATAGAGAGTGAAGATAGAGAAAGAGGAAGAAGCTCCAAGGAGTCACCTGAATAAGACCCCTTCTGGGACTTGCCTGTGGAGAGGAGCTGACCACCACTCCATCGCGTGACCTTGGCAAGTAGAGGTGAATCAGAGAGGGACCAGGTTGGACTGGCAGCCACACACAAAAAAAAGGGGGACCAGGAGAACCCGGACTCCAGCGGCCCTTACGAGGGTAAGCGCTGTTTTGTTTGTAAAACAAAGGGAACTGGAACACAGGCTGCAGTTAGAACATTTATTAACAGAGATTAACAAGAACTGAGGAACAAGGAACGGAGCCACCTGACAGCTATTTATAGAGACTGCTGTCAGGCAGAGAACCAATCAACAGTCTGTATTTTTGCCGTGATTGGCAACAACGTGCGCGAGCCAATCAACTTCCCAGGCTTCAACTCTGCCCGGCACCGGTCGTAAGTCTGGGGACTTAACACCCCTTCCCCCCGGATAGCACATGTGTAATCAGACAAGTAGGTGGGCCTACGCCGGACCCGCCCTGATCTGCGTGGTTCAGTGGTGGTCATAGCTGGAGGAGGAGTGTCTCTTTGTTCTGGCGATGGGCAGCACTGAGAGGATCCTTCACTGGGAAACTCTGCCCTTGGAGCTTGGTGACCGTCAGCAGGTAAGTTGCCCAATGAGATCGACTCGCATCGTGGGGAAGCAGGCGGAGACGGCGTAGGGAATGAATGCCGGTAGGCGGCAGTAGGCGGCAGGCCGGCGGTCCCTCTGGCCATTTGTTGTGGGTCATCCTCAGGAACGCAATTGATTTATATGGAACCGCCATTCTCGTCCATTGTTGGAACAGGGCCCAGTGACAGCTGTTTTGTACCCCGGTAACCACTTCGTGTCCCCATTAAAATTTTGTGCAAACACCGGGTCCCCCACGCTGAAATTCCTCGACACTCCCAGATTCCCCAACGGACCCTGGGATGTAAACTCAGGGTGGAGTCTGTCTAATGTGGTCTGGACTCTCCGGCCCATTAGAGGTTCGGCAGGACTTTTGCCCGTGACCTGACAGGGAGTGGAGTGCTGTGCAAAGAGAAAAGCAGCGAGGTGGGCGTGCCAACTGCCCTTATCCAAACGACGGAGGGCATCCTTAACGGAGTGGACGGCTTGTTCGGCCAGACCGTTAACCTCGGGGTGATATGGAGCTACAAATATTTGCCGAATTCCTAGGGAGGCTAGGAAAGTTTGGAATGCAGCAGAGGCAAACTGGGGATCATTGTCGGATACAACAGTATCCGGCAACCCATGGGTTGCAAATAATTTAGATAAAGCCCTAATCGTGGCATCAGCAGTGGTAGTGGTCAAGTGACAGACCTCGATCCATTTGGACAATGCATCCACTACGACAAGGAGGAAATTATTCCCCTCCATAGGGCCTGCATAATCCAAATGGATCCTGGACCATGGCCCCCTAGGAGATTCCTATTCCCTTGGAGATACGGAGGGCGGGGCAGGCCTTGTGCGCTGACAGATGTCACACTGTTGAACCGAATTTGTAATGTCAGCGTCCATGTTTGGCCACCAGTTGTAACCGCAATCTAAAGCTTTTATTCGGATGATGCCTGGGTGGCCATCATGGAGGCGAGAGAGTACAGTGGTCTGTAGTTCCGTAGGAATAATGACTCTGGTACCCCATAAAAGGCAACCCTGTAATTCGGACAATTCCTCCCGGCGGCAGAGGAAAGCGGTGAATACCGGGGCTAAAGGTCTCTGGGGCCAACCCCTCCTCACCCAGTCCAAGTCTTGCGATAATATTTTGTCAGTTTTGGAAAAATGAGCGACATCAGTGGCAGTAAGAGGCAGGGCCATATCATCCACTAAGAAAATTGTAGAGACAGGAACGGGGTCAGATACCAAAACAGGTAAGGGGCATCTGCTGAGGGCATCAGCATGCTCAATATTCTTACCAGACCGATATAACAAGGAGTAGGAGTAGGAAGCAAAAAATTCGGACCACCACAACATCCGTGGAGAAAGGATTTGCGGGGTCAGGCGATCTCCAGCCAGAATACCCAAGAGGGGTTTGTGGTCAGTCACCAGCTGGAAGGGGCGGCCATATAGAAAATAATGGAACCGTTTTACTCCCGCAACGGCAGCTAAAGCCTCCTTATCG
Organism: Rhabdophis nuchalis; assembly: GCA_039707465.1. Classification (NCBI taxonomy): domain Eukaryota; kingdom Metazoa; phylum Chordata; class Lepidosauria; order Squamata; family Natricidae; genus Rhabdophis; species Rhabdophis nuchalis. The sequence continues at coordinate 160,409,507 of CM077647.1, read as the reverse complement.
AGCTGGCTGTAATTACGTTCAGCCCTCGATAAGGTGCAGGAGTAAAAGGCGATAGGAGCCTCCACGCCATTTGGAAGGACGTGACCCAAAACGGCGCCAACGCCAAAGGGCAAGGCGTCGCAAGCCAAGACCAAGGGAAGCTTTTCGCTGTACTGGACAAGGACAGCGGAGGAAGTAATCAAACGCTTAACACCTGTAAACGCTTGCTCCTCATGCTCTGTCCAAACCCAGGGGGCGGAGCTGTCAAGCAAGCGATGCAGGGGTTCTGCCACAGTAGCCTTATGGGGCAAAAAAACGGCATAGAAATTCAACAGCCCCAGAAAAGCTTGCAATTCAGCCTTCGATTGAGGCACGGGGGCTGATACAATAGCTTCCATCTTGGAGGGAGTCGGATGAATTCCCCCGGCCATGAAATCAGATAGCCGAGGAACTCCACCAAAGGCACCCCTAGGCGCCATTTGGAACGTTTCAATTTGAGGCCAGCTGTCCGGAATCTAAGGAAAACCTGGTGCAACTTAGAAGTTAGTTCGGAGCGGTTTGAGGTGGCCACCAGGACATCATCAAAATATGGCACTACTCCAGCAATCCCATGGAGCAATCGCTCCATGAGACTCTGGAATAGTCCAGGAGCCACGCTGACTCCAAATTGAAGCCGGCGGCATTTAAATGCCCCACGATGAGTAACAATGGTCTGCCCAAGCACGGTGGCCTCATCTACCGGCAGTTGCTGGTATGCCTACACCAAATCTAACTTAGCGAATACCCTACCCTGTCCCATGGAGTGCAATACGTGCTGGCACAGGGTATGGATGAGCTACAGGCACAGGGTATGGATGAGCTTCCAGAGCCTTATTCAACGTAGATTTAAAATCTCTACAAATCTGGATGGAGCCGTCCGGCTTTACTGGAGTGACAATTGGGGTCTCCCAGGGGGCGTGGTCTACGGGTTCTAACATGCCCTGAGAGACCAGTTTGTCAATCTCGGCATCTACCCTCCCCTTCAGAGCCAACGGAACACGCCTCGCCTTGAGGCGAATAGGGGCCACCTGAGGGTCAATATTTAATGCAATGGGAGTACCTGAATAGGAGCCCAAGGAGTCATTGAAAACATTAGCGAACTCTAGTAGCAGGGAGGAGAATTCATCATCATCATCAGGGCTAGCCTTATGAATCCCCTCAATGGTAAACCCTAAAGCCCGGAACCATTCCAGGCCAAGCAGAGAGGGTAAGGGCTTGGCAACTACAACTAAAGGCAATTGCCCGTTAAACTGCCCGTACTGCACATTAAAGTTCCCACAACCCAGGACTGGAATGGGATTCCCCTGATAGTCACGGAGATGACAGGGACAAACGTCCAGCTGATTCTTCCGTAGAGATGGAAGAATTTTAGTCAGGGTGTCCCAGGAGATGATGGTCTTCACGGAGCCCGTATCGAGCTCCATCTCACACTTCTGGCCCTCGATCAGGATGATGAGATGGATCTTCGTGCGGCCATGCTGGGAAGTTGAGGCTGAGCTCACTGACCACTCTTCGGCCCCATTAGAGCACCTGGACATGCAGTCGATGTCTTCAGAAGCAGCGTAGACCCCATCACGGCAGCGCGGCTTGACTTGAGGCACCGTGAAGGGGCCGCAAGGCAAAGGAGCCCTGCATACAGCAGCTACATGTCCCTTTTTGCTGCAGCGGCAGCAGCGGTCTTTGAACTTGCACTGGGAGCGCAAATGTTTGCCCCCACACCTGAGACAAGCCTTACCAGCACCAGTTTGTACGATGGATGACCGGCCAGTAGCCTTAAGACGGCTGACTTCAGAGCCACTGTCCGAGGCAAAATCGTTGTCTCCATTCTGGTGATTCACAGAGGACGGCTTAGAATAAGCGACATAGGACTGCTGAAACCTCTGCAAGACGGATGTGGTGCGCTCAGCCATCTCAGAGGCGCGTGCCTCATCAACAGCAATAGTCAGGGTGCAAACAGGCGTGTCTGCAACCGCATGTCCCTCATACCATATATAAATTGCTCCAATAAAGCCTCTTCAAGATCGGTAAACTCACAATGCACTGCAGAAGCTCGGAGGGCAGCAATGTAATGATTGACCATCTGGTCCTCCTGTTGGACGCATTGCTTGAATGCCTGATGCCTGGCATAACGAGACGGGGCGGGGGCGTAATGTCCTTTCAGTTTGTTTAACAAAATGTCCCAAGCCACTGTATGTACAGAAGTTGGGGCCACAAGAGCCCGAGCCGCAGCAAACATTTCGGGTCTGCATGAACTCAAAAAAAATCCCCTTTCTGTCAGAAGAGAGGGATGTGAGGTCCTGAGCTTGCAAAAAGCATTCGAAACGCTCCAAAAAGGCGTCCCAGGATTCACGATCAGGAGTGTATTCAGAAAAGAGACGAGCAGTCGAAAAACTGCCATACCTTCGTCGCCAATGTTTTTTTTGTAAAACAAAGGGAACTGGAACGCAGGCTGCAGTTAGAATGTTTATTAACAGAGATTAACAAGAACGGAGGAACAAGGAATGGAGCCACCTGACTGCTATTTATAGAGACTGCTCAACAGAGAACCAATCAACAGTCTGTATTTTTGCCGTGCTTGGCAACAACGTGCGCGAGCCAATCAACTTCCCAGGCTTCAACTCTGCCCGGCACCGGTCGTAAGTCTGGGGACTTAACAGCGCTAGGTTTAAATATGTCTTGGTGGATGCAGAACAGAGCAGAATTGTGACCTCTTCTGACCTGGATAGAGGTGTACAGCTGAGTACCATCATCATGTTAATATTTTGTCCGATGATAGAGGATGATCTCATCCAGCAGTTTCATGCCACCATCATAGCAGAGGTGGTATTCAGGAGGTTCTGACCAGTTCTGGAGAACCAGTAGCGGAAATTTTGAGTAGTTCGCACAATTGGTAAATACCACCTCTGACTGGCCCCACCCCCATCTATTCTCTGCCTCCCGAGTCCCAGCTGATTGGGAGGAAATGGGGATTTTACAGTATCCTTCCCCTGCCTCGCCCACCAAGTCCACCAAGCCACATCACGCCCACCAAGCCATGCCCACAGAACCAGTAGCAATGTTTTTTTAATCCCATCATAGCACCATAGCACTTGTACATCAAATCTGTCTCGATCCATTAAAAAAAATATGCGCCTGACTTTGCTAACAATTGCAGCAGTCTGGAGCTCTGAGCAATAGGTCAGGAACTTTATAATTTAAATTGGAATACTAAATTATTCACATCGGTCTTAGAATCTCAGTTTTGTGCCTATTTGAAGTGCAGGCTACTTGAAGGTGCCCAGTTTTTATTATCTCTTTTTTTTAAAAACAACTAAAATCCTGTGAATTCTAAAGGATGTAAAAAAAGGGAAATTTCTTAAAAATATAAAGAGAAGAAGAAGAAGAAGAAGAAGAAGAAGAAGAAGAAGAAGAAGAAGAAGAAGAAGAAGAAGAAGAAGAAGAAGAAGAGGAGGAGGAGGAGGAGGAGGAGGAGGAGGAGGAGGAGGAGGAGGAGGAGGAGGAGGAGGAGGAGGAAGAAGAAGAAGAAGAAGAAGAAGAAGAAGAAGAAGAAGAAGAAGAAGAAGAAGAAGAAGAAGAAGAAGAAGAAGAAGAAGAAGAAGAAGAAGAAGAAGAAGAAGAAGAAGAGAGGTAGTAAGACTCTCTTTAACCTTTACTTTGGCCGTATTCAGATTTTGCAAAAACACAATTTCCCTAGATCTTCAGGGACTAGTGGACTTGAGGGAAAGTTATTATTTTGCCCTATAATTAAGAAAATCACTATGCTGCATTTCTTAATCTTTGGAGGTATCAAACTTGTAGAAAGATTACTGGGAAGAAAATAGCCAACTATGCTTTGTAAAGACACCTGATACTTCCCATTTAGTACAAAGGTTAGTTGTAACAAGCCAGGAACAGTCCGTGGAAGTTGTAATAATTCCTCCTTTTTCTTTTAACCATCTTCATGCTTTTGCACAGAGATTTCATTTTAGGTCTCGTTAATAAATGTTGCTTGCAGTGATCACAGCTATTTTTATGTCAGTTATGTATTTACCGAGATGGGGTAATAGGCCGAAAATGTTGGCAGTTCAATCCTTTTTGCTTTTCTTCTTCCTTTTTAAAAATATCAGTGAGAGTTTCAGATCCATTTGCCGCCAGCCCTCTACAGATCCAGAAGACCTACGTAGCAATAAAGATGATGTGATACTTGGGGCATTTATTTCACTTGTATTTAGTGATTTAAATTTAGTAAATTTCATAAATCAGCCAAACACATCAAAAAATGGATTGTAAGTACACCTTTCTTCTTTGTGTTAACACATGATATGTTTAAAGAAAATGAATAGAATCAAAGAAAAGCAGAAAATTCTGTTTCAGGGGCTGCAGCATTGAGTGGTTTTATCCATTTTAAGACTTTCAGAGAGATGGTGCTTAGCTATTCATCATAATATACAAGAATGGGATCTGCTCATAATTGTTGTTGTTGCAAAGTCGTATCCAACCTGTTTAAGCTCATGCTGACTCCTTCGGTGACTCCATCCAGACACCTCCTTCTCTGTCATCCCCTTCTTCTTTTGCCCTCCATCTTTCCCAGCATTAGACTCTTCTCCAGGGAGTCCTTCCTTCTCATTTAGGTGGCCAAAGAAATTTGAATTTCATCTTCAGGATCTGGCCTTCTAAAGAGCAGTCAGGGTTGATCTCCTCTAGGACTGACTGGTTTGATCACCTTGCAGTCCAAGGGACTCTCAGGAGTCTTCTCCAGCACCAGAGTTCAAAGGCCTCAGTTCTTTGACACTCAGCCTTCCTTATGGTCCAACTTCCACAGCCACACATTGCAACTGGGAAAACCATAGCCTTGACTATACACACTTTTGTTGGCAGGGTGATGTATTTTCTTTTTAGTAAGCTGTCTAGATTTGCCATAGCTTTCCTCCCCAGCAGCAAGTGTCTTTTAATTTCTTGGCTGCAGTGCCCGTATGTAGTGATCTTGGAGCCCAGGAAAATAAAATCTGTCACTACCTCCATTTCTTCTCCATCTATTTGCCAAGAATTGAGAGGGCCAGATGCCATGATCTTAGTTTGGTTAATGTTGAGTTTTTAGCCATTTTTGCACTCTCCTCATAATTAGCTAAATAAATAAATAAATAAATAATTTAATTTATAACCCGCTCTCTCTCCCCGAAGGGACTCGAGGCGGGGCACAGGGAAATTAAAAATGCATATAAAATCACAGACAATACAATATTAAAAAGAATTAAACGAAACCCTGTGCTAAAATCCCCAAAGCTAAAACAAACCCCTAAAAAACCCTGAAAACAGTTAAGTTAGCTAGCAATCTGAAAATGGGTTTTAGTTGGAAAAAATCTCAGAAGATTGAATGACTAAAACACACTCAAAGGCTGCAACTCCACTCACCTCATGAATGACAATACAGAGCTCAATTAAACAGGACCATTTGTCTTTTCCACACAGCAAATACTGGGGATTTTCATCACATTTATCTGGGGTGGGAAACAGAATTCAGACATTTAAGTAAGGGCAAGTAAAATTGTTTCCAATAACCCATTAGAAGCAGAATGCTAAATCAAGAAATTCCTTTCTGAGAATATTCAGCTTAGATCTTCCTAATTGAATTATTCATCTGCTGATGCCAATGACTGAAGCAACTAAATGGAAAGGATTTGAATACACACTGTGAAAATTGAGTTCCATGTTGAGAATTAACATACATTGGTTTAGGCCTGTAGTTCTATCTGAATGTTTATGTCAATACTTTTTGGTGAGCCAAAAGTTTATTTTATACACTTGATTAAATTGCTGCAGTGTTTTAATTGCAGAAGGTTTTGTTAATGGATAGTATCATCTATCTATCTATCTATCTATCTATCTATCTATCTATCTATCTATCTATCTATCTATCTATCTATCTATCTATCTATCTATCTATCTATCTATCTATCTATCTATCATCTATTTAAAACTTTAAGCATCATAGGATCTAGAAAAGGACTTCCAAAAAGTATCTGCAACACCTTTGCCTGGATATCTTGCTAAATATTTCATTCCAAATGATTTGGAGAGTTGCTACCTTTTTATGAAGTTGATATTAACTACATGGTTAACAGCGAATGTGTTATTTTGCTTCTATGTGTTCTAACAAAGAGTAAAACTGATTTTTTCTTGGTTTTTCATATGTATTAAGAATCTAAAGGATAGAAGTTAGCAAGTGACAGAGTGGATTATTGGTACATTCTTGTGATGGAAAAGGAACAAGATTAAATGACTGTCCACTCAGACAGAGGAATTCTTGCTCATTTACAAAGGGTTGATTTGCATGGTTCTCTTCTGTTGTTATTTGATATTGTGAGCATTGTGTGAAAAGGAAAGAATTTATTTAAGTAAAAATCTAAAGTTAAATACCACCACAAATTTCTGAAATTACGTACATTATTTATAATTGGTTTGCTTCTTTTTCTGGCATAATGATGTGCATTTATGCATTCCAATTTCAGAATGATCACCAAAGACTACCAACATGTTCTTTCTCTGTATTTTGCCATTCATGAGATCAACAAGAACGTTAAGCTGTTACCCAATACTACTCTAGAAGTGGAGACATTTGAGCATAGTTTTGTAGCAAGTATTGCCATTCAGAACATTCTAAAATTTCTTTTTTTAAAGCAAGGGAATGCCTTGAACTACAACTGTCTCAGAAGGATGAAAAGCAAACTCTGGGATGTCATTGGTGGCCTCACGTCTCACAGCTCTGTTCACATAGCTCACGTTTTGAACATCTACAAGATTCCACAGGTAGGAGAACTTTTCCACAGGACAGCTGGTAGTTGTGAAATGATCAGTCTCAGTAAATTAAACTGCACTTCTTGTGCTATCTTGAACAGTTATTTGAATGTTTTAATTTTTAAAAAAATGAAATCAACTTCGGGGGGAGGGGGGACACCAGTGGTGGGTTTCAAATTTTTTAGAACCTACTCTGTAGGTGTGGCCTATTTTGTGGGCGTGGCTGGGCAGTCATGTGACAGGGTGGGAGTGGCCACCTTTTAAAATGTGGTGAAACTCATTTAACAACGCTCTTGCTTAGCAACCAAAATTTTGGACTCAATTGTGATGATAAATTCTTTCTTTCTTTCTTTCTTTCTTTCTTTCTTTCTTTCTTTCTTTCTTTCTTTCTTTCTTTCTTTCTTTCTTTCTTTCTTTCTTTCTTTCCTTCCTTCCTTCCTTCCTTCCTTCCTTCCTTCCTTTCCTTTCCTTTCCTTCCCGTTGGGTCACTGGCAGCGGTGGGCCAGATTTACTTCCAGGTACGCCGGTGGAACCCCCTCTCACCGGTTCTCTAAATTTCACCAACCGGCTCTCGCGAGTAGGTGCGAGCCTGCAGAAACCCACCACTGGGGGACACACACAAAAATCTATATAAAGCAGAGGATAGAAGCCCTTAGACATTTTGGATTCTAAGCCCAGGAACCTTTCCTAGGGTTTGAAAAAGGAATAAATTGTGTGTCAAAATATTTTAAAGACACCAGGTTGCATAGAAGAAATGATAAATGAATTAGCAATACAAACAAAATGACCATTTATTTAAAAATATTTAGAAAAACACCATATTGGATATACAGTAGATGGATAATAATAATATAATAATAATAATATTTAAATTTCTATACCGCCCTTCTCCCTTCCGGGACTCAGGGCGGTGTACAGGCAGCAGTAAAATCACGAATAAAAACATAGAAAACAATTAAAAACCTATTAAAATACATTAGATAATGAGTAGCCTGTCTAAAACCTGTTAAAATCCCTACTAAAACCATATAAAACTAAAACGTTTAAAAGTATGCCAATTTAAAAACTATGCCAGGCCGGCTGCTCGAAATAAGTGGGTCTTCAAAGCCCGACGGAAGAGGCGTAGGTCTGTGATTGTCCGTAGGTCAGGGGGTAGGTCATTCCAGAGGGCAGGGGCTGCCACAGAGAAGGCTCTCCGCCTGGGGGTCGCCAGCTGACATTGCCTGGCCGACGACACCCTGAGGAGGCCCTCTCTGTGGGAGCGAACTGGTTGGTGGGAGGTATTTGGTAGCAGGAGGCGGTCTTGCAGATAGCCAGGTACCCTGCCATGGAGTGCTTTAAAGGTGGTTACTAATACCTTGAAGTGCACCCAGAAAGCCACAGGCAGCTAGTGCAGCTCGCGCAGGAGAGGTATCACGTGGGAGCATCTAGGCGCTCCCAGAATCCCCTGCGCGGCCGCATTCTGAACTAGCTAGAGCCTCCGGGTGGACCTCAAGGGAAATCCCATGTAGAGAGCATTGCAGTAGTCCAGGCGGGAGATAACGAGGGCTTGAGTGACCATGCATAAAGCATCACGATCCAGAAAGGGACGCAACTGGCGTATCAGGCAGACCTGATAAAAAGCCCCCCTGGCCACGGCCGTCATGTGGTCTTCTAGAGATAGCCGAGAATCCAGGAGGACACCCAAGTTGCGAGCCCTCTCTGCAGGGGCCAATGATGATGGAATTAAGTTAAAATATTAAATATTATTTTTTGCATCTGTGTTCTTTTCTGGAGTAGTCATTCAGTATATAAGGTACCATATTTGGATTTCTTTGATAAGACATCTGACCTTTTTCACATAAAGAAAGCAATTTCTCCCCATTTATTACATAAGACTGATGTTCAAGCTACCCAGAGTCACTGGGTATGAGATGGTAAGAAATAAGTTTCAATAGATATATAAATGAGAGTTGATAGATAAATAAATGATAGATAGATAGATAGATAGATAGATAGATAGATAGACAGACAGACAGACAGACAGACAGACAGACAGACAGACAGACAGACCGACCGACCGACCGACCGACCGACCGACCGACCGACCGACCTTTATTACGGTCAAAGACACATTAGTTTTTACAATATATTAATAGGTACTGCCATTAAAATATAATTTAAAAGTATTGACGTTAAAAGTGGATAATAACATACATGTTCTCAAATTGTTCGGGTCACTCCCTGGTTTACATGGGTGAAAAGCCGATAGATAAGTATGAGAGTAAATACAATGGTCCAGAAATTGTTAGAGATATGTCCAAATAATTGGTAGAAGATGACAACTATACTTCTGTAACCAATTTTTTTCTGGTGGACATTGCAGCAACACAGAATTTTGCCGCTGCATACATGGTGGCCGGGTTTGTGTCCTGGAGGAGAAAGCCTAGATAAAAATTGTCTGCCCTTCCTGGCAATCTCTCTAATAAAGGGAGAATATATGCAGACCTACAAACTCTTTATAGCTCACAGTGTAATAGAACATGTGAGATATCTTCAACTTCTCCTTTACCTCATATACAAACCCGTTCTGTTATTGGTGTTCTTTTATTCCTGCCCTGGAGGAGTGCTGAAGGAAAAATGTTAAATTTGGCTCTGAAGAAAGCTATTCTTTGTTTTGGAAAGATCAGGTCATTTAGATATCTTGTCAATTCTCTATTTAGTTCTTCTTGGAACTCCATGTCCTTCATTCTATTGATTACTACTTGCTTTGCTTGGTCAAAGCATAGAGACATTAAGCATACCGATGAGAGCCCATAAGAGCCCAGCTTGTGATCAATTGCCTGTTTCCAGGAGGAGGGAAAGTTGTCAGTCAACACTAGTGGGGAAAGTCCCTCTGGAAAGAAATGCATTTTAATCCAATGAATCATCATGATCTTCCAGGCCCTTACCTTAATTTGAGGAATGCCTGTCTCAATTCTTTTTTTTCCGTGGCAAATGTATCTTTTATTTTTTATTTATTTTTTATTGTAAAAGTTTTTCAAATACAATTTTTCAATACAATATCCCCCCCCTGCCCCTACCCTCTACCCCCCCTCACTAATCCCACCCTCCTCCCCCCTCCCCGGAGCTTCCCAGAGTTGGGTACAGGGTATCAGACTTTCAAATCTGCTTATTTAAAGTTGCCTAAGAGGAGGAAAGAAGAGGAAAGAAAAAAAGAAAGAAAAAAAAAACCATAGCTATATTAATATTTTCCCTCCGAAACAAACACAGTACTTAAACAATCTCTATGAACATTAATAATAAACCTTTTCCCTAGTAAGCTATAACAAGTTTATCTGATCCATATCTGTTTTGTATAAAACTAATCCAGTTCCTCCATTCCAACAAATATTTGTCCTGTGATTGATCCTTTAAATACACAGAGATCTTAGCCATCTCTGAAACCTTAGAAATCCATTCCTCTACCGTACCTAGATCCTCCTTTTTCCAATACTGTGCTACAAGCAATCTTGCAGCAGTTATTAAGTTCAATATTAACCTGTCTCAATTCTTAACTGGGCATTTGGAGTTCCTTTGGGTGCAGCTAAGATGGCTCGCATGAATTTGGTTTGCATGGTTTCTAGCAAGTCTTTCTTTGCAAGGATTCCTGTTTGCGCCCAGTATAGAATTTGCGCCAATGTTTTGGCCTCGAAAAGTTTTAAGGCAGCAGATACTAACTGCCCTCCGCCCGTGTAAAAGAAATGTTTAATTGTGTTTCAGAACCTATTGGCTGCTTGCAATGTATGATCCAGATGTGCCTTCCATGTCCCTTGCGAGTGGAAAACCACCCCTAGGTATCAAAATGTTCTAACCTGTTCCAAACTATGTCCTTCTATTTTCCAAGAGTATTGACTAGGTCTTTTAGCAAAAACTAAAATTTTTGATTTATCAAAGTTAAGGACCAGCTTGTTTTGCCTGCAATAGCCGAGGATTGCCCTAATTGCCCTATTCAGTCTTACAGGAGTTTGTGAAATAATAGCGGCATCATCAGCATATAAGAGAATTGGAATTTTGTGTTGGGCTAGGTTAGGAGGATGGAAATCAGGGTTCTGTAAATGATCGATCAGGGGATTGATATAGAAGTTAAAGAGGGAGGGGGACAGGATGCAATCCTGCCGAACCCCTTTTTGTATCTTTACTGGGCCGGTTAAACTCCCTTAGGGATAGCACCTCACTTTCAAAGTGGAATTGACATACAATTTTTGTATGAGGAAGAGGAGGTGTTTATCGATAGTGGTGCATTTTAATTTTTCCCAGAGGGTGATCCTGGATATTGACTCAAAGGCCTGCTTAAAATCAAAAAAGGCCACAAAAAGAGAGGAATTTTTTTTATATGTGTATTTTTGTACTAAATGGTGGAGTATCAAGATATGATCCACTGTAGATCTTCCTTCTCTAAAACCGGCTTGTTCGTCTTTGATTATCCCCCCCCCTGAAATTAGCCAATCCTGAAGTTTATAGTTTAGGTGTTTGGCATACAGTTTACTAATAACGCTCAGAAGACTAAAGGGTCTATAACTGCCTGGGTCATTTCTATTACCTTTTTTTATAAATTGGTATGATAATTGCTACTCCCCAATCTCTGCACATATGGCCTATCTATAAATGTAAACAGATGCTAAAAGTGGAGCCCACCAACTGGTGTTCTTTTTGATTATTTCTGGCAAGACATTATCAGCCCCCGGTGCCTTATTAGCTTTTAGGGCTCTGATCAACCAGGATATCTCTTCTGGTGTAACAGGTGGGCAGTGAGGAGTTTGATCCAAATTAATTTGGCTCTCTTTGCACAGTCAGGATCTGTAAATAGCTCCCTAAAATATTCTTCCCAGGCATGAATCGGAACCTGATTAATTGGGGTAGGGGAGGTTTCCCCAATCCTCTGGTGAAGTACCAAAAAAGGGATGTATTTTTTGTCGTGACTGACGTAATTAGTCTATGCCAAGACTCCTTCTTTTCTTTTAAAAGATTCTTATATTGTGCTTTCAGCTGCTTTAAGTAGGGAGCGTGATCCTCAAAGGGGGCATTTTTACATTTCCTGTACTCCCTATTATATATCCTTTTTAGTTGCATGCAATCTCTATCGAACCAGAAGATAGACTTAAGATACAGAAGGATCTTGACAAACTTGAACATTGGGCACTATCTAATAAAATGAAATTCAATGGGGAAAAATGTAAGGTTCTACATTTAGGCAAGAAAAACAAAATGCACAGGTACAGTACCTTGCTTAATAGTAGTGACTGTGAGAGGGATCTTGGAATCCTAGTGGACAACCATTTAAATATGACCCAGCAGTGTGCAGCTGCTGGCTCATATTTAACACAGTTCTAGGCTGCATAAAGAGAGGGATAGAATCAAGATCATGTGAAGTGTTAATACCATTTTATAAGGCCACACTTGGAATACTGCATTCAGTTTTGGTCGCCACAATGTAGAAAAGACGTGGAGACTCTAGAAAGAGTGCAGAGAAGAACAACAAGATGATTAGAGGACTGGAGGCTAAAACATATGAAGAAGGGTTGCAGGAACTGGGTATGTCTAGTTTAATGAAAAGAAGGACCAGGGGAGACATGATAGCAGTGTTCCAATATCTCAGAGGTAGCCACAAAGAAGAGGGAGTCAAGCTATTCTCCAAGGCACCTGAGGGTAGAACAAGAAGCAATGGGTGGAAATTAATCAAGGAAAGAAGCAACTTAGAACTGAGGAGAAATTTCCTGACAGTTAGAACAATTAATCAGTGGAACAGCTTTCCTCCAGAAGTTGTGAATGCCCCAACATTGGAAGTCTTTAAGAAGATGTTGGATAGCCATTTGTCTGAAATGGTATAGGGTTTCCGGCCTAAGCAGGGAATTGGACTAGAAGACCTCCAAGGTCCCTTCCAACTCTGCTATTGTATTGTATTGAACCATTTTTTATTCTTTGAGACCCACCTTTTGGAGTGAGCTAGTGTTCCGTTAATGAGAACCAAATTCAAATTTAAAATTAAAGATTCAAACCCCTCTAAGTAAGATCCTCCAAACTTATTCCTTAGTAGAGATGTACGTAGCTCTACAGTTTCTGGAGCTAACATCCATTTGGTAACTTCCTTAGCATTTTTCTCATGCCATTTAATTTTTACCTGTAAAAGTATTTTGACTTTCTAGCTTGGCTAGATAGGCTGTGCCTGCCCTTAGTGATTTCTGGTGTAATGTGAGAGTAAGGAATATTACATCATGATCGCTTTCCAGTCGCGCGTCTACCTCCATCTTCTGTAAGAATTTCAGGAGGTCATATGATATTATCCAGTAATCAACTGTGGATTTTCTTCCTGCTCCCCAATAAGTATATTCTGTTGGATAGTCGCCCCATGTGGACCCATTAAGGAAACAAAGATCCAAACGTACAGTCATATGTCTTACACACAAACCTGCCCGATTTTCTTCAGAGTCTTTAAATTGTCTGGAATGCAGGGATTCTCCTGTTACATTCACATCATAGCGGATCTTGCATTGATTAAATAATGCTTGATCATTTGGCGCCATTCTAGCATTTAAGTCGCCCCCCCCCAATAATTATTGCTGCTTTGAGGTATTTCTCTGAGCAGCCAAGAATAAAATCTTCTATGCTGTCCCAAATCTTGTTGATCACATTATTCTTATTAAGTGGAGGAAGATTAGATAGATAGATAGATAGATAGATAGATAGATAGATAGATAGATAGATAGATAGATAGATAGATGATAGGTAGGTAGGTAGGTAGGTAGGTAGGTAGGTAGGTAGGTAGGTATTTGAACTTGTGAAGGATGATGGACACTTGTTGCTAAATCTCAATTATCTTCAGTTAGTTGAGGAGTCAGGTGAACAGGAATGATGGAAACTGAGGCCTACAACTTTTCCTTGTTCTGAATAGAAATATAAGTTTTGAAGTGTTCCTCCTAGGAAGTTTGTGATCTGGTTCTTCCATTTAAAGCTTGATGGTAATCTTTTGGTTTCTGTAATTCAATCATAATCTTATAGTAGCATCCAAAATTCTATGGAAAATGGAAAAGATCTATGTTCTCCTTTTAAATTTGCATGCATGTTTCTTCCAAACAGCTCAGTTATGGCTCCTTTGACCCAGTCCTGAGTGATAAAATGCAGTTCCCATCCTTCTTCAGCATGGTTCCCAATGAACATGTGCAATATGAAGGGATTGTTCATTTACTGACGCATTTTGGATGGAACTGGATTGGTTTTTTAATATCAGACGATGAAAGCGGGGAAGCTTTTCTTCGAAATATCCAACCCAAGCTCTTGAAGAATGATATTTGTATTGCTTTGAAGGAATTGATCCCAGTCATCAAAACTATGAATTTAGGTGACGAATTTTTTGACCGACTACAGGACTTAGCAGTTGCTATTTTATTGTCTACAACGAATGTGTTCCTTCTTTCTGGAGATGTGCAATCCATGGTGAGTTTACAGATGATTCTACAAGTGACTGAATCAATGAATTGGCCAATGGATCGCAGAGTATGGGTCATAACTTCTCAGTTCGATATCACTGCTGTTTACTTGAGGCAGAACAGATTCCCAGAACAAATCTTGAATGGCTCCTTATTTTTCTCAGTGCACGCAAACACGGTCCCAAGATTTCAGAGGTTTTTTGAAAAAATGAACCCTTATTTTGATACCTTTCCTATTATTGATTGGTTCTGGTCAACTGCATTTCATTGCACCATACCTCCCTATTACAAAGGAGTAAGATACTGCACTGGGAAAGAAAAATTGGGGAAACTCCATGGCTCTTTGTTTGAAATGAGCATGTCTGGAGAGAGCTACAATATTTACAATGGGGTACATTCTGCAGCACGTGCCCTGCATGCCATGTATTCCTCAAGAGGAAAATCAGCTTTTCTTAGAAACCAGGATAAAGAAACTCTCTGGGATGTCCACCCTTGGCAGGTAGGTTATTTTTCTTCTCAGATACACCTGTTTAAGGACCAAAGAGGATGAGGTGGAAGCAGCTATATGAAGACTTTGCAATTAGTCAATTGATCGTCTAATGATTTGCTATCAGGTCATTGCTGAATCTCAGGAATCACAGAGAACAATTTCTCTCCGTGATGACTTGTTTAAAGATGTTCAGGTCTTTGAATGGTGCACTCTTTGCCAACATAACTCTAAAAGTATGTGGGAAGAGGGGGCTAAGAGATGCTGCTTAGGGAACAGGGAGATAGAAACAATTCTCTCTCTATCAAGTTTCCAGTCTAAAGATTTAGGGAGGATTAACAACTTCTCTAAATTTATTCCATAATTTTGCTGCTTCTCCATCAATGAAGTTTAGAACTTTAAAGCAATTCCTGATGTTCCACTTGAAACTTGTGGGTATATACCGTATGCTTAAGATTACAGTATATGTTGTGGAAGCTGGGGTTTTTTTAGCTTTAAAGGACTTTGATTGGCCTTAATTTATATAATTTCCTATTTGAGTGAGGGAACTATTAGAATTATTATATTCTGGATACATCGTATTCTTTTAAAAGAGAGTTCTGCAGTGCTGTACAGAAGAGGAGAAGTATGGATGGAAATGTATGTTGCTGAATCTTTTTTAATAAATCATGGGTCTTCCTCTTAACTTTCTCAGTACGTTTAGCCATTGTTCTGTATTTCCCAACATTCTTCTCACATTTATAGGTGAAACTCGAAAAATTAGAATATCGTGCAAAAGTTCATTTATTTCAGTAATGCAACTTAAAAGGTGAAACTAATATATGAGATAAGACTCGTTACATGCAAAGAAAGATAGTTCAAGCCGTGATTTGTCATAATTGTGATGATTATGGTGTACAACTTATGAAAACCCCAAATCCACAATCTCAGAAAATTAGAACATTACATGCAATCCAGTGGTGGGTTTCTGCAGGCTCGCACCTACTCGCGAGAACCGGTTGGTGAAATTTAGAGAAACCGGTGAGAGGGGGTTCCACTGGCATACCTGGATGTAAATCTGGCCCGCCCCTGCCAGTGACCCAATGGGAAGGAAAGGAAAGGAAGGAAGGAAGGAAGGAAAGGAAGAAAGAAAGAAAGAAAGAAAGGAAAGAAAGAATTTATCATCACAATTGAGTCCAAAATTTTGGTTGCTAAGCAAGAGTGTTGTTAAATGAGTTTCACCACATTTTAAAAGGTCGCCACTCCCACCCTGTCACATGACTGTCAAGCCACACCCACAAAATAGGCCACATCTACAGAGTAGGTTCTAAAAAATTTGAAACCCACCACTGATGCAATCAATAAAACAAGGATTGCACATAGAACAATATCGGACCTCTGAAAAGTATAAGAACATAAGAACATAAGAATAGCCTTGCTGGAACAGGCCACAGCCCATCCAGTCCAGCATTCTGTCTCACACAGTGGCTCACCATTTGCTTCAGGGTCTTCCCAAGCAGATGTCTTCACCTGCTTATGATTCCCTTCAAATGGCATTGAGAGATATCCTGCCTATCTCTCCAACCCGGAGGGTGTCCTTAGGCATCCATAATGATAGCCATGATACCCTTGTTCTCCATGAACTCGTCTAATCCTTTCTTAAAGGTGTCGAGGCTGACAGCTGTCACCACTTCTTCTGGCAAGGAGTTCCACAGACCAGTGATCCTCTGGGTGAAAAAGTACTTCCTCTTATTTGTTTGAGGTCTAGCTATCAAAAGTTTCATGGAGTGCCCCCTAGTTTTAGTGTTGTGCGATAGGGAAAACAGTTTTTCCTTTTCTACTTTGTCCACACCGTGCATGATTATATAGACTTCAATCAGATCACCTCTCAGGCACCGTCGTTCTAGAGTGAAGAGGCCCAGCCGTTGCAACCTCAGATGGTAAGGAAGGTGTTCCAGCCCCCTAATCATTCTGGTTGCCCTCCTCTGCACCTTTTCCATTTCCATAATATCCTTCTGAAGGTATGGTGACCAGAACTGTACACTGTACTCCAGATGGGGCCTCACCATAGATTTATAAGGAGGCAAGCACGCATAAGCACGCATATGTACTCAGTACTTGGTTTGGGCCCCTTTTGCAGCAATTACTGCCTCAATGTGACGTGGCATGGAAGCTCTCAGCTTGGGGCACTGCTGAAGTGTTATGGAAGACCAGGATGCTTCAATAGCGGCCTTCATCTCTTCTGCGTTGTTCGGTCTCATGTCTCTCATCTTTCTCTTGGCAATGCCCCATAGATTCTCTATGGGGTTCAGATCAGGCGAGTTTGCTGGCCAATCAAGCACAGCAATCCCACGGTCATTGAATCAGGTTTTGGTGCTTATGGCAGTATGGGCAGGTGCCAAGTCCTGCTGGAAAATGAAGTCAGCATCCCAATAAAACTCGTCTGTGGAAGGAAGCATGAAGTGCTCCAAAATTTCCTGGTAGATGGCTGTGTTGACCCTGGACTTAATGAAGCACAGTGGACCAACACCAGCAGATGACATGGCTCCCCAAATCAACACAGACTGTGAAACTTCACACTGGACTTCAAGCATCTTGCAGTGTGTGCCTCTCCCTTCTTCCTGCATACTCTGGGTCCTTGGTTTCCAAATGAGATGCAAAAGTTGCTTTCATCAGAAAAGAAGACTTTGGACCACTGAGCTTCATTAAGTCCAGGGTCAACACAGCCATCTACCAGGAGATTTTGGAGCACTTCATGCTTCCTTCTGCAGTCAAGCTTTATGGGGATGCTGACTTCATTTTCCAGCATGACTTGATCAACAAAAGTTTGGGGAGACTGCTTGTTGAGAATGGTTTTTTACAAACTTAAATTTGTGTTCATTGCAAAAAATATGCATAGCTACTAATCTCAATTTGATCAGAGTCCAATGGTCAAGAAATGATCTCCACTTCACTCAGGGAATACAGTATTAACTCATCTTTTGGCTTCTGATCTAATCTTACTTATATTCCTCCCTCAATCCAGCTTTATCACTTTCTTAGAAATGTCCGTTTTAATAACACTGCAGGTGACGAAATCTTTTTTGATGACAAAGGAAACTTTGACCCTGGATTTGATATCCAAAACCTGGTCACATTCCATAATAATTCCTTCAAAAAAGTCCAAATTGGAAGGATGGACTCCAGAGCCCCTGAGGGGAAAAAGTTCACCATTAATGAAGATGCCATTCGATGGAATCACAAATTTCAGCAGGTGGGACATTTGTGTATATTTTAACATAGCAGAATGCACCTTTTGGAGGAAAACATTTTTGTTTCTTGACTAAAAAATCCACAAGTGAAGGGTATTTTTTTTTCATGTGTTATTTGTTTTATTTATATCACTTTCCATTTCCATCAAAGAGTGAATTATCTCGGTATAATTATTTAAACAGTCATTGTCCACATATTTGTTATTATATTCATCACAATAATGTTAATAATATAAATGTATAGTAATATAATAGCAATAATACCTAACATCATTATCAAATTCTTTCCACATTAACATTTCCTTTTTTTTGTATCTCCTCATTTCTAACTTCAGTTTCTATTGTCCAACCATTGATAAAATACATCCCACATGAAAAAACATTCAGTTTCTTCTTTGTCCTTAACCCTAAGTGTTAATCTGTCCATTTCTGTGTATTCTAGTATTTTCTTAATTACATTCCCATCTGACGGAATCTCATCATTTTTCCATTGTTGTGAAAATTGTATTCTGTCTGCAGTTACTATATGTAAAACCAGATATACAGTCTTTTAATCATATTTTCTAGTATAATGCTCAACAAAAATATATCTGCTATTAAGTCCATATACTGCTTTATCATTTTTTTCCAGCCAAGGGTGTATTTTCATCCAATATTTTTTAGCTTTTGAGCACATCTACCACATATGATAGTATGAACCCAATGGTTGATTACACTTCCAACATTTTGCAAATCTATCTTTAAACATTTTAGCCAATGTTTTTGCCTGTGCAAAAAACATTTCAACCAAAAAAATTTTTTAATCACATTTATATCCCGCCCTTCTCCACAAAGGACCCAGGGCGGTGAATATATTCAAATTTCTTGAATATGTATTCAAATTTCTTGAGCTCAAAAAAGATTGCTCACTCCCTGAACTTCATAAATTAATACACTACAAATAAGCTTGTGTATTTCCAAAAACTATTCTTAAACTCCACAAAAAATTCATATTTTTAGGTACCTCCTCATTCCAGATGTGTTGAGAGCTGCCACCAGGGATTCATGAAAGTCATTCAAGAGGGGGTACAAATCTGTTGTTACAAATGCTACAAGTGCCCCGAAGGAAGAATTTCAGTCAAAATTGGTAAGTAAACAAAAAGTTATACGGTGGGGGAATGGATTTTGCTATTCTACTCTGGATGGGGCTTGGAGGTATGCTGGAATAGTTTATTGCTAAGGGTTAGCACTACTATGTAAATGGAATGGGGTATGTGAATTTCAGAAATGTTTTCTCTAAATAAGATTTGCAAAATGTTCTAAATGGTTGGAAATGATAAAACCTTCTTTATGTATTTCAGATGCAGACCAATGTGAGAGATGCCCAAAAGATCAGTATTCAAATGCAGGAAGAGAGCGGTGCCTTCCCAAAACTTTCAGTTATTTATCCTACAGTGGACCCTTGGGAGTCACACTGACTTCTTTGACTCTTTTCTTTTCTGGAATCCTCATTTTAGTGGCAGTGACTTTCATTCTGCACTGGGACACCCCCATTGTCAAAGCCAACAATAGGAACATCACATGCATCCTACTTTCCTCTCTCCTGCTTTGTTTTCTCTGCTCGCTGCTGTTTATTGGCTGGCCAGGGAAGGTGACTTGCTTTCTCAGGCAAACAATATTTGGCACAGTTTTTTCCATTTCTATTTCCTGCATCTTGGCCAAAACCATCACGGTGGTTCTGGCCTTCATGGCCTCCAAGCCAGGAAACCGGATGAGGAAGTGGTTAGGAAGACGACTGGCAGGATCCATCATTGTCATCTGCTCCTTCATTCAAGTTGTTATCTGTATAGTGTGGTGGACCACATTTCCTCCCTTCCCTGAATTTGACATGCAATCCCAGTTGGATAAGATCATTGTGCAATGTAATGAAGGCGCTGATTTAATGTTTTATATTGTGCTGAGCTATTTGGGACTTCTGGCCAGTATCAGTTTCACTGTGGCTTTTTTTGCCAGGAAATTGCCAGATACCTTTAATGAAGCCAAGCTGATCACCTTCAGTATGCTTGTGTTTTGCAGCGTTTGGGTGTCCTTCATCCCAGCTTATCTTAGCACCAAAGGGAAATATATGGTGGCTGTGGAGATCTTCTCCATCTTGGCCTCTACTGCAGGTCTACTGGGCTGCATATTTCTCCCTAAGTGCTACGTTATTCTCCTGAAGCCACATCTAAACACAAAAGAACATTTGTCCAAGAGAACCATTTAACTGCTATATGCACGTTCCATTAGATAGCATTTTCCTGAATCATCCAAAGGGGAAATCTGAAGAATTCAATATGGCAGTTTCAACTATGAAATAAAAACTTTTATGCCTTTACTATATGCTTCGTACGTGTGGTACATTTAATAAAGTACAGGACTTTGAACTTCACAACTTCTATCTTCATTTTTAAAAACTTCATTGCTTATTAAACTTCATTGAAAGCATACTATTCAATTGTTCCTCTTTCAATGTTGAAATGGACATACCACTTCACCCATGTCTGCATCATTTGATTATTGCTTCATAGTTATTTCACCAGACAATTGCCTTAAAGAGCCTAAACTCTAGATCTTCCCAGGAATTTATATACAATTAATTTATTTAATTCCTAGGAGCATAAAATAAAATCCAAAATTATTTTGGTTTGGTCATTCCCTATTTCTTTCTTTGCTTCTCAGTGTTCTTCCTCACATGATGTCTACAAAGTCTTTGACAGTTCCTGCAGCAGAGATGGCATTCAGTAGGCTCTGAGCAGTTTTGGAGAACCAGTAAATACCATCTCTGACTAGCCCCACCTCCATCTATTCTCCGCCTCTTGAGTCCCAGCATATTGGGAGTGAATGGGGATTTTGCAGTAAACTTCCCCTGGAGTGGGGTGGGAATGGAGATTTTACAGCATGCTTCTCCTGCTATGCCCACCAAGCCATACCCACCCAGCTTGACTGTCACCAAGCCATGCCCACAAAACTGGTAGTAATTTTTTTTTGAATCCAACCACTGTCATCCAGGCTTTCTTGGGAGAAAAAACACGTCTTTTTGGTTTACTCTTTTCTCAAGAAACTCCACAGAATCAGGCACACCACCCTAATCATGATTCCAGCTTTGGTGGCATCTCTGCTAACATAACTGGCAATTCCTGAAAGACATTATTTGTCCTATAGTAATCAAAACAACTATGTTTCACCTCTATGGAGAATGGTGCCAGGAATTGGGTGTGCCTAGTTTAATGAAAAGAAGGACTGGAATGACATTTTATTTTATTTTATTTTATTTTTTCAAATTTATATACCGCCCTATTCTCCCTAGTGGGACTCAGGGCGGTGCACAGAAAGAATAAAAACCCACAACAAATAGACACGATAAAATAGAATTAAATAGTTAAGTCTGTGCTAAAAGTAGTTAAAACGATTAAAATGTTAAATTTAAAATTAAAACATTGATCTATCGCAGGCCAGCCAGATGGAAAAAGTGCGATTTAAGCGCCCGGCGGAAGAGGTGTAGGTCCGTGATGGTGCGAAGGTCGGGGGGCAGGTCGTTCCAGAGAGCCGGACCCGCCACAGAGAAGGCCCTCCCCCTGGGGGTCGCCAGCCGGGATTGACCGGCAGACGACACCCTGAGGAGGCCCTCTCTGTGGGAGCGGACAGGTCGAAGGGAGGTATGTGGTAGGAGGTGGTTTCGCAAATAGCCAGGACCCGTGCCATGGAGCGCTTTGAAGATGGTAACTAACACCTTGAAGCGCACCCGAAAGGCCACAGACAGCCAGTGCAGCTCGCGCAGGATAGGTGTTATATGGGAGTACCGTGAAACTCCCAAAATCCCCCACACGGCTGCATTCTGCACTAGCTGGAGTCTCCAGGTGCATCTCAAGGGGAGCCCCATGTAAAGAGCATTGCAGTAGTCCAGGCAGTAGATGACGAGGGCTTGAGTGACGATGCGTAGGGCATCCCGATCTAGAAAGGGGCACAACTGGCATATCAGGTAAACCTGATAAAAAGCCCCCCTGACCACGGCCGTCACATGGTCATCCAAGGACAGCCGAGAATCCAGGAGGATGCCCAAGTTGTGGGCTCTTTCCACGGGGGCTAATGACTCACCCCCGATAGCCAGAGATGGAACTAACTGGCTATATTGAGATGCCGGAAACCACAGCCACTCGGTCTTGGACGGGTTGAGTTGAAGCTTGTTCCTCCCCATCAAGACCCGCACAGCCTCTAGACACTGGGACATCACTTCAACGGCATCATTGGGGTGGTTAGGGGTAGAGATGTACAGCTGAGTATCATCAGCGTACTGATGGTACTCTACCCCAAAACCATGGATGATCTCCCCCAGCGGCTTCATATAGGTGTTGAACAGGAGGGGCGAGAGAACCGACCCCTGAGGCACCCCACATGTGAGGGGCCTTGATGTCGATCTCTGCCCTCCTGTCAAAACAAATTGTGACCGGTCGGAGAGGTAGGAAGAGAACCACCGCAATATGGTGCCTCCCATCCCCAACCCCTCCAGCCGGTGCAATAAGATACCATGGTCGATGGTATCGAAAACCGCTGAGAGGTCTAATAGGACCAGGATAGAGGAACAACCCCTATCCCGGGCCCTCCAGATCTACCAACGTGGCCAATGCCGTCTCTGTGCTATACCCAGATCAGAAGCTGGACTGGTGCGGGTCTAGATAGACAGTTTCCTCCAGGTGTCGGGGAAACTGTTGTGCTACCACACTCTCAACAACCTTTGCAAAAAGCTAAGGTTGGAGACCGGACGATAATTAGCCAACAATGCTGGGTCCAGGGAAGGCTTCTTTTTTTTTATATTGAAAAAGTTTTATTGGTTTTACATTTTTTAACAGGATAAGGTAATGGTTACAAAGAAATTTTGAGAGCATTCACGTCAGAGTCATCGGACCTTCCGAGACCTCAAAATACACATTAAAAAAGTTAACATAGAAAACATTTTCCATACCACTACAAGTTGAAAGCAAGTACATTTACCTAAATTCTCCCTTCCATGCTGTCAGACATTTACAAAAAGTCCGGATAGAAATATTATGCAAAATTGTTCAGGAAAAAATCAAGGCAAAGTTATTTTTTTGATCTAGGTCTTTTGGCTATTGTATCTTCTTTCTCTCCTCCCTGGCCCCCCGCAGGCGGAGCCGTGGCCCCCTCCGTCCCCCCTGGATCTTCCCCCAGGGCAGAGGAATGTTTTTTAAGAAAGGCTTCCGCCTCAGCAACTGTTTTAATCCTCACTCTTCCTCCTTCCCAGAACACCAGCATCCCTTCAGGTGTCATCCACTTGAACCAAATCCCGTGATCAAACAAGGTTTTAGACAAGAAGGAAAATTTCCTTCTTGAATCTCTAATTTTTCTAGGGATCTGCTTCAAGATAGTGACCGTTTCTCGATGATAAGTTAAAGGTTTCTCTCTCTGCGCTTTCAGGATTTCCTCTCTGGTTGACCTTCTAACAAATTTCACATGTATCTCTCTAGGCACTTCATTCATCCTGGCATATGCAGAATTAATTCTATAGGCTAGGTCAATGTCCCCCCTGATCTCATCCTTAGGTTTTTGTAAATAGTCTGCTAAAATTGTACTCATAAGATCAGGCAGGCATTCACCAGAATCCTCAAGAACATTCTGAAATCTCAAAAAATATGTCATTCTTTCCATATCTATCCTAGACACACGCCCATTTATTTCCCCCACCTCATTAGAAACATTTTTAATCTCTCCCTTAGCCCCCTCCAACCCTCCTTCCAATTCTTCATTCTTCTGTGTATTCTCCAACACTTGCTTCCGGGTATCCAATAGTTCCTTTTTAAAAGTACTATTTTCAGCCCTCTGGGCCTTTATTTCTGATATCAAAGTCTGCATAGAGGTTTCAAGAGAAGCCATCCTTTGTTCCAAATTTACAAGTGCTGCTTCTTGTGCCATGGTTAAAAGTTAGAATCACTGCCACCAAGATGGCGTTTTCCGGGTGGGGCTGGTGGGGCAGATCAGGAGCTCAGTTCAATTCAGGGCCGTGAAGTTGCAAACAATTCAGAAACCAAAAGAGACACAATTTCCCAAGTCAGCAAATAGTAATAACGAAGGTATTCCAAAGAAGAAATCACAAATCCATCAAGATTTTTTTTTTTTTTCCAAAAATCCAGAGAGAGTCCTGCTTTCAAAGAGACGCTGGAAATTTTCCTTAGTTGAAATAATCAGGCAGGGACAAAGAGAAGCCACTTCCACCGCCCATCTCAGCCAGAGGGAGAGAGTAGCAAAAAAAAGATTTTTTTTAAACTCAGCCAGACCTAGAAACAATGTTGCAAAAAGTCACAATCCACTTTCCCTTGTTAGAGACCGTCCGGAGTGAAAGTTTCCGCTTTCCCTTTGCAGAGAAGCCATTTTAACGTGCCGCTTAAATCCGAGGGGTTTTTTTTAAAAAATAAACACCCCCCTCCCAGTCCGTTCAGTCTGGCTGGCAGCAGGAAAAAAAAGTTTTTTAAAGACTCACTCTCTCCTCGCAGCTGAAGCCTCGGGAGTCCTTCTGACTGAGCCGATCAGCCCTCCTCATAATTGTAAATGGCGCCGTCTTCCTTGGGCGAAGGGAGAACCCCCCGCTAGCATGTTCTCCCTCACCTGAGCCGCGCCGGGAGCCGCTTCCTCCACCGCCGTGGGGGGCGCGCCCCCCGACGAGCCGGCCCTACGGGAGACCCTCAAACAAGAGGAGTCTCGCCCCCGTTGGGGGGCAGAAGAAGAAACAAAGCGGCGAGCGAGCGCTAGGCTCGCCCGTCGCCGCAGGAGCCGGAACCGGAAGCCCAGGGAAGGCTTCTTGTGGAGGGGTCTCACCACCGCCTCTTTCAAGATGGCCAGTAGAAACACCTCACTCAAAAAGGCATTCACTATTTCCTGGAGCCAGCCTCGTGTAACCTCCTGGGAGGCCAGTACCAGCCAGGAGGGACACGGGTCCAATGAACATGTGGTAGCATTCAGCCACCCCAGCAACCTGTCCATGTCATCTGGAGTCACAAGGTCAAGCTCTTCCCACAAAACGGTCTCAAGGCCTGCCTCCGTTTGCCCGCCTGGACTAACCTCATTGGAGGCCAGTTCGCTCTGGATCTGAGTGATTTTATCCTGCAGATAATGTCCACATTCCTCTGCACGACCCTGTAGGGGAGCTTCCCGCGGCCTCTGTTGAAGGAGGGAGCGGGTCACTCTAAACAGGGTGGCAGGGCGGTTATCTGCAGATGCGATAAGGGCGGCAAGATAATTGCGTTTCGCTGCTCTTATCGCCACGAGGTAGGTCCTCAAATGGGACCTAGCACGTGTTCGGTCAGATTCAGCGCGAGAGGATCTCCAAATGCTCTCTAGGCATCTCTTGCGGCATTTCATCATCCTCAGCTCCTCGGAAAACCAAGGGGCCAAGGTGGATCGGCGCTGAGTGAGAAGCCGCAAGGGCGTGACCTGGTACAGGGCCCCAGCGGCCGCGTTATTCTAGGCAGCCACTAGGTCCTCGGTCGAGTCGCAGGTCAGGGTCCCAGTTATTGGCCCAAGCTCCGTCTGGAACCTCACTGGGTCCATCAGGAGCCTGGGGCGGAACCATCTTGGTATTTCCGGTTCTGCCTCCCTGCAGTGGAGTGAAGCAGTTGGAAAGTCTAGTTGAAGGAGAGAGTGATCTGTCCATGACAGGGTTTGTAATAGTTAAATCCCCTAATCCCAGATCACTCCTCCACTGGCCGGAGATAAAAACAAGGTCCAGCGTGTGACCCCCGGTGTGTGGGACCGTGAATTACTTGGGTCAGGTCCATGCCCATCATGGAGGCCATGAACTCCCGAGCTATCTCGGAGGTTTCACCTACTGATAGCAGATTGAAATCCCCCATGACTTTGTGGTCATCCCCCAAAGCCATACCACATGGCTTTGGGGTCTCAACTGCCATCTTGGTTATCACCTCGAGGAGCTCGGGCAGGGTTGCTGAGACGTAGCGGGGAGCCAGGTACATAATCAGCAAGCCCAGCTGCCTCCCAGGGCCCCACTTCATAGCCGGCTATCTGCGGCACAGTCATCTCCCTCAGATCTAGGCCCTCCTTTACGATAACCCCCCCCCCCCACCCCAGCCTTGGGCTCGTGGTTGATGAAATTCCCGGTAGCCTGACGGGCACATTTCGACGAGGGGCACTCCCCCCTCGTGGCCCAGCCAGGTTTCTGTAACACCGACCAGGTCCGGCTCCCCCTCTAATACCAAATCATGGATGAGGGGGGCCTTGTTGATAATGGACCTGGCGTTGCACAGCATCAGCCTCGGGCCCAGGCCCTGAGAACCCGCACCTCCTGGATTGCGAGAAGAGCCATGGAGACCGGAGCGCGCAACCGCTTGTAGACAGCGGGTGCGCACCCCTACCACGTGATATGGTCTCCGGCTCGCGCCATGCCTACCTGTCTCGTATACTGTCCTGATGATATGACCCTCTGTTAAATTGACCTCTGTTCCATCCCTAATAATGGACCCTACGTCCTCCCTGTCGGGATCATAGGTCGGCCTGGACATAATACCCCGTGGGTTTTCCCCCCACCCACTTCCATAGTTTCTATTAACCCACCCTCTTTCCTGTAACCCCTTAAAAATCTAGCTTAAAATCTCCCTAAAAACCCTCTAAGTTTCCGCTTCCTCCACCTGATAGCAATATTCCAATATCTCAGAGGCTGCCACAAAGAAGAGGGAGTCAAGCTATTCTCCAAGGCACCTGAGGGTAGAACAAGAAGCAATGGGTGGAAACTAATCAAGGAGAGAAGCAACTTAGAACTAAGGAGAAATTTCCTGACAGCTAGAACAATTAATCAGTGGAACAACTTTTTATTTATTATTTATTTATTTGTCAATAAGCACAAGGAAACAAATATGAAAAACACATGACAATGGCACAAATAAGTGGATATAAACAAGCAAAACATAGCCACAAACACATAAAAAAGTACAAATAAATGGGATAGTAGGACAGGGACAGTAGGCACGCTTGTGTGCTTATAACTTGCCTCCAGAAGTTGTGGCTGGAGGTTTTTAACAAGAGATTGGACAACCATTTGTCTGAAATGATATAAGTTTTACTGCCTGAGCAGGGGGTTCAATTGCAAGACCTCCAAGGAAAGGTCCTTGCCAATCTTGTTATTCTATTATTATTCTATGCCTGCATTCAGATATGAGAAAAGACAGACAGGTGATTTCAACATGAATTTACATCAGAGGGGAAAATGTAGAATCTTCTTACTCAACTTTGGCAAAATGCCAAAGGAATTGATAGTGCTTCTATTGACTTCATCATGATTATCATAAACAAAGCCTTGATGAAACAATGATCGCAGATTCTTCATGAAGTTTATGTTCTGTAAAGGTGGCACCAACATTATCTCTTGGGAATATACAAGGGGCAACTGCAAGAATTGAAATGAAGAAGTGGAGAGCACCACCCCTACCAGTAATTCCATTCTTTTCTGTTGGGAAAGCTGAGAGAGAAGAAGAAAAAAAGCCAAATGCGATTCCTCAAAGTTCATTGCAACAAGAAATAAAAAAGGAAAAGAGACGTGCTCCTCTTCCACCATCTCCTAAAATGCCAAACATATTTGAATTTTACGCACATAATGACTGGTGTACTGACAGTGGGGTTGCTTATACACACTCTCCTGCAGATGTGGGGTTCTCAACTGCCATTTGTCGGCCATTTTGTTTGCCTGGAGAGATTCCTGTTATGGTTGTCCCTGCTGTTTGTATTCCCCCTGATGCAAATGTTGGCACAGCGCTCGAACCAATGTCATTGTAGTTTTATTACAATTTTATTACAATGACAATAAAGATGATGATGATGATGATGATGATTATTATTGTTGTTGTTGTTGTTGTTGTTGTTGTTGTTGTTGTCCTCAGACTTAATATCAAACACTCCCATTGGCTAAAGGTCACACTCAGTTTGGGCGGGAGAATTACAGGTTCTCTATTGGTTAATTGTCTGACAGCTGACTCTATATAAGAGCTGTCAGATGGGTGGTTCTTTGTTACAGTTTGGTTCAGTTCGGATTAAACAGTTTAAAGCAGCTCCCTGCCTCCGTGTTTTTACCTCAGAGAAAAGTCTTGAGCTGCTATGATGATGATGATGATGATGATGATGATGATGATGCTTATTATTTTCATTGCATATTAGGTTGACTCCTTTGATTGACCAAATGATGGGATACCAAATGACAAAATTAGCTGGGAGACAGGAACACTGACAATGCACATATTGTATATTCATGGAGATTGTTTTGCTTGGAGGAACCATTTAGGTAAGCCTCCAGCTCAAAATTAAAAATTAATTTTGTTCCTGTTTAAATCAGAATTCATTTGCTTGACCGTGTGTGTCTGAATACATCTTTTCTTATGTCACCATGCTAATATTTGTAGCATGGGAAAACAGTTCTCAAAAAGTTAAAGTTGCTCATCCTCTGATCTGTGGAATATTCTGAAGAAGCAGGGGTGGGCTGCTGGGGATTCGCAGCGGTTTGGGGGAACCTCTAAAATTCTGTGCAGTTCAGAGAAACCCCAAATCCAACTCCTGGCTGGGCCTACCCACCTCACCCTTTCCAGGAGTCCCCACATCAGTGGTGGGTTTCAAAAATTTTTAGAACCTGGGAGTGGCTTGCTGCCCATGTGACTGGGTGGGAGTGGCTTGCCAGCCATGTGACTGGGTGGGAGTGGCTTGCCAGCTATGTGACTGAGTGGGAGTGGCTTGCTAGCCATGTGACTGGGTGGGCATGGCCAACTTGTAAAATGTGGTGAAACTCACTTAACAAAGCTCTTGCTTAGCAACCAAAATGTTGGCTCAGAAACTCTGGCATTTGAAGCACATAAGTCTTAAAGCTGTCAAGTTAGAAGACCATTGTGCCCCTAACCCTTTAGAAAAAAACCCCCCAGGGGTGCTCAAACCTGACAGTTTTAAGACTTGTGGACTTCAACTCCCAGAATTCCTCCTCTCGCTCTTCATCTTGATGATGTGCGGATGGGGGGGGGAGGGAGCTGGAACCGGTTCTAAACAGCACTGTAAATTTGTGGAACCTCTTCTATAGAAGAGCTTAGAACTGGCAGGAACCCACCCCTGCCCCACACAGCCTGTTTTGGATGCAGGTAAGTGCAGGGCACATGTGGAGGCTCAAGGGGAGCAAAAAATGAGCCTACTGGAAGTTTGGGAAGGCCAGAAAAGAGCCCATTTTCAGCCTCCAGAGGTCCTCCAGAGCCTGGGAAGGCCATTTTTGCCCTCCCAGAGGCTCGAGGAAATCCTCTAGAGCCCAGGGAAGGCAAAAATATCCCCCCGCCATGGTGCAGAAGGCCGACTAGGCCACGCCCACCATAGCCACTCCCACCCAGCAACTGGGCAGAGAGCCCCTTGCTAAAATTTTGGAGCCCACCTCTGTGAGTAATGGGGATAAAGCTCTAATAGTATAAAAGGCAGTGAAAAGTTAAAGTCACAGAGTAATAGACATAAGCCATCTACTTATCCAAAGCCAGAGGTGGGTTCGTACTGGTTCAGACCAGTTCAGCCGAATAGATAGTACCTTGGTGGCCTGGGTCGCTGGAACAGGCAGCGACGCAGGCCTGCCCCTCCCCGAACCAGTTCTTCCAGTTCAGACGGAAGAGGAGCTGAGGTTGGAGGCCAGAGTGCACCCCCCTCGCCTGCTTCGTTCTCTTTGAGAGACGCCTTGCAAAATGTCAGAAAATTCCCCACAGGATGAAATTACACAACCTTGCAGGTTGCCACTCACTTCCTACTAGAAATGGAGACTGCCGAACTCAAAGCTATATATATTTGAGGAGGAATCTGCAGGACTGCAATGCAAGTAGCCTTCAATGCACCATAACCTTCTTGAGGTTCCCGATTTGTCTGGTAGGGTAAGGGAGCGGCTACACCCGACGAGCCTAAAGGGGAGAGGTGGCTGAAGGCAGACAAAGGAGACATCTTCTTGCTTAGCGCTTCCACCTCCTTCCTCTCCCTGCCGAGACAAAATGGGCCATCAAGCCAAACCTCCCACACTGCTTTCTCACTCCTTCAGGGGAAGCGGGCAGGCTGAAGCACAGGCAGCCACAAATGGGTGAGCAGAGGGCATGGCTGCATTGAGGGATGAGGGGGAAAAGCAGATATGTAGGGGCTCGCCTGTCCATTTGGGACCTGCTTCTTCCTCTCCCAGTTCTCTCTGCATGCCCCTTTTTATTCCCACAAAACATGGCATTAACCGTAAGGAGTCGCAGGTCTAATCCAGCCAACCTTGAGAAGCAGCTGAGAAGAAGAGTGGCACTCCCTGAAGCAACTTGGCTCACTTTCCCATCTCCCTAGCAGAAGCTTGGCTTTCTCCTCCCCCTCACTCTGATTTCTCCATGGCCACGCTTGCCTTGTGTTGCAGCAAGCATGGTGTGTGTGTGTGTGTGTAGGGAGGCACAGATCATTTGGTGTGGTAGAAGCAGCGGCGGTAGGGAGGAGGTGCACAGAGCAAAATGGGGGCTGCCCTGCCAGCAGACGAGCCGCGTGGAAGGTGAGGGTGCAGCAGCAGGGGAGGCTGGCTGTCCCACAGCATGGGGCTTTCTTCCCTTACTGCCTCCTCCCTGCCAGCTGCAGCCTGGGCTCCACCTGCTCAGCTGGGCGGATGACCTGGGAAGTGGCAACGTTGGGGGTATTCTATCTGGAAATGTGCTTTGGGGTTCATGAGAACCTTTTCTGTACCTGTAATTAACATACTCCTACGGTCGGGAAGAAACTCACTGAGTTCTAGCTAGCTCCTTAACTCTCAGAAGAGAGTATAAATCAGGGGCATCAGTTGATACAATTATTAAAAGTGTTTCAACATCTGCAATGGTCTGTTAAGCCTTTGTAAAAGATCTTATTCAATTTTTCAATGGAAAAGGCTTCCACTGAATACATCATGCGTGACTTCATTGCTTATTAGGTTGACTCCTAGAGTCAACTTAATTGGAGAGCAAATTATCTGGTTAAATAAGACCCCGTAAATAAGACTTCTCTGGATAATATGCCCAAGGGCTTTCGAGTGCATGCACTAAAATAAATCCTCCCCTGAAAATAAGCCCTCCCTAAAAATATTGAAACACAGCAGCAGCCAAGAAGTGACCATGCTCACCGCCTCCTGCACCTCAAAAATAAAAAGACCTCCCCAGAAATAAGGCTAAGGGCTTATTTTGGGTGTTCAAAATAAAATAAAATGCTGTCTTATTTTGGGGGAAACACGGTAGTCAGGATTGCCCACAACTGAAGTATATCCTTGGAGGTTAACATGCTTGGAGGAGGTGCTCAGTTAAGTTTATAATTTAAAAGTGAAACTTCATGTTTTTTCATATTAAAGTTAAAATTCAATTGAACATCTGTTTGTGTGTACCTTGCAGATTTTATAATATGCTAAAATTTATAGGATAGCAGAAGATAACTGAAAAGTGAAAGGGGGCTCACCACCAGATTTCTGAAAAAAATATGAGTGATGGAAATGAATAAAAGGTAGTGAGAAATCACAGTAACAGAATTCCATAGATATAAATACTCAAATTTGATTGCACAGTTATCTGACTACATTGACTACTCAGATTCTCCCCACGGACACCCTGGGTTACCAGCAAAATGTTGAAAAATAGAATATGGATTCAAATTGAATTCAACCATTAAGTTATTTTCGGGTCAAATGTTGCTTTGTGTTAAGTTGTGGTTTTAAGATTATGATGTAGCACTTGGGGAGAAAGATACAACCCAGTAGGCCTGCAGCAGAAGCCAAGATGGAGAAGATCTCCACAGCCACCATGTATTTCCCTTTGGTGCTCAGATAGGCTGGGATGAAGGACACCCAAATGCTGCAAAATACAAGCATGCTGAAGGTAATCAGCTTAGCTTCATTGAAAGTGTCAGGTAATTTCCTTGCAAAGAATGCCACAATGAAACTGATGGTGGCCAGCAATCCCAAGTAGCTCAGGACAATATAGAACATGTTATCTGAACCTTCATTACACTGCACAATAATTTCCTCAACCTGAGAATGCTTGTCTAATTCTGGGAATGGAGGAGATATGATCAACCATACTGCACAGATAACAATTTGAATGAAGGAGCCAAGGACAATGGCTGATCTCTCCAGACCTTTTCCTAGCCACTTCCTCATTGTGTTTCCTGGCTTGGTGGCCAAAAAGGCTAGGACGACAGTAATGGTTTTGGCCAAGACACAGGAAATTGAGATGGAGAAAATGATACTAAAGACTGTTTGCCTGAGAATGCAAGTCACTTTCCCAGGCCAACCAATGAACAAAAAGGGACAGAGAAAA
Organism: Rhabdophis nuchalis; assembly: GCA_039707465.1. Lineage (NCBI taxonomy): Eukaryota > Metazoa > Chordata > Lepidosauria > Squamata > Natricidae > Rhabdophis > Rhabdophis nuchalis. Next base: position 160,377,217 of record CM077647.1, on the reverse strand, counting down.
CAAAGGAGAAGAGAAGAAACAAGGACACATGTGATGTTTCTATTGTTGGCTTTGACAATGGGGGTGTCCCAGTGAAGAAAGAAAGTCAATGCCACCAAAATGAGGGTTGCCGAAAAGAAAAGAATCAAAGAAGTCAGAATGATTCCTAATGGTTCACCAAAAGATAAATAGCTGAAATGTTTGGGAAGGCACTGATCTCTTTCCGCATTTGAATATTGATCTTCTGAGCATCTCTCACATTGATCTGCATCTGAAAGACATGAAGAAAGCCTTGTCATTTCCAAATAGAAAGAGAATATAGAGCTAACACAGAGAATCTAGTCTAAAGTAGAGAAATTACTCTAACATAAAGAGCCAACGTAGAAAAAGCATACAAGTGGAATTAGGGCCACAGTTTAAATCAAATTTTGATCACTAAACAAGGGAGTAGTTAAGTCTTTCATGCCCAATATAATGACCTTTTTCTCTCGTGGTTTTTAAGTGAATCACTGTAGTTGTTAAATTAATCATCAGGTTTCCCCCATTGATTTGTCAGAAGCTAGCTGGGATTAGGATAAATAGCTTGGATAAATGGCAATCATATGATCCTGGAAGATGCAACCATTGTGATTTCACACTGGTCTCCAAGAGATCCAATTTTTTAAAAAAGATAAGTTTATTTACAAATTTTTAAAAAAGACAGATTTTTCCATTATGCATACACCAACAATGTATTGCAACAAGCGTGTCTGAATATGCATCCATTAAACCAATAACTTCCAAAGAGTAATTAGGACTATTTTTGATTTCCTTTTCTGTGTTTCATCCAATTGTACCATAGATTCCAACAGTTGTAGTAATCCGTATCCTTCTGATTCATGAGTAGTTTCGTTAGACGGTCTGCTTCCACACATTCTGTAATTTTCCAGATCAATTTACTTTCTGAGGGTAGCAACTCGTTCTTCCATTCCTGTGCAAATAATATCCTAACTGCTGTAATAATGTGAAGGGTCAGATACCATTTGTCCTTGTTTATTTTATTGGGTTTCATTCCCAATAAAAAGACCCCTGGTTTCATCTCGACTGCATAACCTTAGGATCCATTTCCTAATCTTGGACCAATATTTGCCTGCTTGGGGACAAGTCCACCATTGGTGATAGTAAGTCCCTTTATTATTTCCACATTTCCAACACTCTAGGGACATTCCTGGGGACATTTTAGCGATCCTTGCCGGCGAAAGGTGCCAGCAATAGACCATATTATACATATTTTCCTTATAGGAGGTTGCCAGTGTGAGCTTCATATTTTTGGTCCAAATCTCATCCCATTTATTTAGGTCAGGAGAGGACTCGAGATTATTTCCCCAGGCAATCATAGAGTCCTTAATTACCTCCTCACCAATCCATCTCCAAGGACCCAAATTTTGAACAGAGCATAAGGATGCTCTGAGTCTAAAATGTTAAAAAGTTTCAATTTTTTTGCTACCAGTTCTGTGGGCATTTCTTATTTTGTATGCATAGCTTGGCAGTTATGTGACTGTGCAGGAGTGGCTTGATAGGCATGTGACTGGGTGGGTGTGGCTTGGCGGTCACGTAACTAGGGGGGAGTGGCCAATTTAGCCATCCATTGTGCCAATTTAGCAGTCCATTAAGCAATACACAGCAGCCCCCTTTTCTATTCTTTTTAATACTGCATGAAGATTTTGCTCCAGGTTTGTTTGTTTTTTACTAGGGGGAGAGGTTGGCAATGCCTGGGTATTTCTGGGTATTTCTTCTCTGTGCTAGAGGCACTAAAATAACCACAATGATATAAGGTCTCCTGCTAGAGCAGGGGTTTGGACTAGATGACTTCTGAGATCCCTTCCAGCCCTGGACTGCTGTTCTGTTTCAAAGCATCCTCTGAAGCTGCATCTAGTGCCAGCTTTGTGGTGCTTCCTTTCTTCCTTTCCTTTTTCTTTCTCTCTCTCCCTCCCTCTATCCATCCATCCATTCATCTCATTCACTTTCTCTTCCCTCATTCACACTTCCCTCCCTCCCTCCCTTTCTTTCCTTCTTTCTTTCCTTTCTTCCTCCCTTCCTGTGGATAACTCCATGACTTTGGTAGCAGGAAGAAAAGTCAGCCATTTTGAAAATGAGAACATGCCCATTGATCATCTGGCATTCTTAGCTCCACTATTGATTAGCTTAGCCTGAGCAAGTATAGCTAGAAACACTTTCAATAAGCTCTCAAACAGGTCTTTAAACTTTAAGACGTATGGACTTCAACTCCCAGAATTCTCCAGCCAGTAATGCTCAATTGTGGAAGTTGAAGTCCACAAGTCTTAAAGTTGCCAAGTTTGAAGATATCTCTGCTCCATGCACTTACCCCAAACAGTGAGGATTTCTTTTTCTTTCTCTCTTGAAGTCCCCCTCCCCCCACTTTTACTCCCAGGGGGCTGTAGGGAGGCTTGCTAGCCCCCCATGCTCTATTTCAGGACTAGCAGGCCTCCCTGAAGCATGCCGGGATGCCGTAGAAGTAATGTCCCGGTGTCTGGAGGCTGTGAGAGTCTGGATAGGGAGAAACAGGCTCCGACTCAACCCATCCAAGTGGCTGTGGCTTCCGGTGTCATGAAATAGCCGGCTGGTGCCATTGCTGGCTATTGGGGTTGAGTCATTGGCCCCTACAGAGAGGGCTCACAACTTGGGTGTCCTCCTGGACTCTCGGCTGTCTCTAGAAGGCCATATGACAGCCGTGGCCAGAGGGGCTTTTTATCAGGTTTGCCTGATACGCCAGTTGCGCCCTTTCTGGATCGTGATGCTTTACGCACGGTCACTCAAGCCCTCATCATTCCCGTCTGGACTACTGCAATGCTCTCTACATGGGGCTTCCCTTGAGGTGCACCCGGAGACTCCAGTTAGTTCAGAATGCGGCTGCGTGGGGGATTCTGGGAGCGTCTAGATGCTCCCGCATGAGACCTCTTCTATGCGAGCTGCACTGGCTGCCTGTGGCTTTCCGGGTGCGCTTCAAGGTATTAGTAACCATCTTCAAAGTGCTCCATGGCAAGGGACCTGGCTATCTGCAAGACCGCCTCCTGCTACCAAACACCTCCCACCGACCATTCCGCTCCCACAGAGAGGGCCTCCTAAGGGTGCCGTTGGCCAGGCAACGCCGGCTGGCGACCCCCAGGGGGAGAGCCTTCTCTGCGGTACCTCCTGCCTTCTGGAATGACCTACCGGCTGACCTACAGACAACCACGGACCTGCGGCAGTTCCGTCAGGCCTTAAAGACCTATCTGTTTCGTGCGGCCGGCCTGGCGTAGTTTTTTAAATTGTTTTAGTTTTTAAATTGTTTTAGTTTTTAAATTGTTTTAGTAAGGGTTTTTTAACAGGGTTTAGATCAAGCCAATCTATTTAATATATTTGTAATTGTATTTTTAATTGTATTTTATGCTCTATATTATTGATCTTATTATTTCCTGTACACCGCCCTAAGTCCCTCAAGGGAGAAGAGCGGTCTAAAAATTTAATAAATCCTAAATCCTAAAATGGGGCTCGTGTGGATCCTGGAAGTTGGGGGAAGATTGCAAGCCTGGTGGGATGGTGGGGGGGAGGACACAGCAAGCTCCTGGGCAGGGGCTAGCAAGACTTAACCTGTAGGCAGGAGGAGGAGGAGGAGGCAGCTCAGTTGGGACACAGA
>CM077647.1:160228562-160368562 GCA_039707465.1 Rhabdophis nuchalis | reverse complement strand
AGAGCAAGGATTGGAGTCTGCAGCGCCATGTTGCCTCTGTTTCTGGACACGTGAATATCTCTTTTCCACGATATGGAAGCAAGTTCAGACTTATATGAACCGAGTAGATCTGAGTATGTTCCAGAAGCTGAAGATGACCAATCAGATAAGGCACTTTTAATTGAAAACGAGTGAGTATTCTGTACTTTAAGTCTATACCATTCACCCACGCGATTGCAATGCAGGCCCAGAACCCTGCATTTTGATCCTAGTAATAATTATGGCTATGAGTCACGCTTGAATATAGACGTTTCAGGGCACTGCAGTTAGAACTGTGTAATCTATATATATATGAATGGCTCTATGTATGTTGCAACGTATTAGCTTAAGCAGGCATAAACCTTTAGTGAGGAAGGTGTGGAGAGGGAGTTTGGCAGGATAGAGGCCTAAGCCTTATAGGCCATTGTGTGAGGGAGCCTGAGGCCTTAAAGGTCACTGTGTGAGGGAGGCCTTGGACTTAAAGGGGCACCGTGTGAGGGAGGCCTAGGCCTTAAAGGGGCACCGTGGGAGGGAGGCCTAGGCCTTAAAGGGGCACTGTGTGAGGGAGGCTTAGGCCCTAAAGGTCACTGTGTGAGGGAGGCCTAGGCCTTAAAGGGGCACCGTGTGAGGGAGGCTTAGGCCTTAAAGGCCACTGTCTGAGAGAAGCTGAGGCCTTATAGGCCCACTGTGTGAAGGAGGCCTAGGCCTTAAAGGCCCCTGTGGGAGGGAGGCCGAGGCCTTAAATAAGGCTCACTGTGTGAGAAACTTTGTTTCTTGGTAATGCCACTTTCAATGGACAACCCCCCCCCCTATAAGAAACATAAATAAAGGTTCCTAAGTTTTGTTTGATGTTAATAACATCGAAAATGCAAAAGTGATGTTGCCAATCCTCCTATGTCTACTGAGGATCAAGTAAACACTGATACACCAGTAGTAACAGCGAAAAAACGTACAAGGAAGAGACAGAGATGACTCGAAAGTTGGGCTGCCAATATTAGGGGGGGAAAGTGTCAGAGGGTGGAAGAATATGTAAGCAGACGTGGGAAAACTGTACCTGCTAAAAAAATTAAGTCATGGAAGGACTGTATGCAGAGTTGCAAATTTGCTTGCTTTACACTAGTGACAACTGAGGAACATGAAGCAATATTTAGAGAATTTAATGGTGTGAGCCCTAATGAAAAGTTACATTACATTGGCAAAACTACACACAGGGAATCAGTGCATCATCCCACACGCAAAACAAAATCTTCTAGGTGCAAACTCAGGTTTTTTTACCATACGTACGTTTGCAAGGATTTTTATCTAGGAACACTAGCAATCAGTAAAAGCCAGTATACAACTACTATAGCCAGAAAGATTTAGTAACAGATACCCACCTACAGACAAGAGGGGGAAGCACACTCATAAGCAATTCTTTGCTACAGCCAGGCAAACATATTAATTCATTTTCGTGGGTGGAGTCACATTATTGCTAGACTAAAAAAAAGTACCTCAAATCTTCATTGAATGTAAGCATCATGTTTGAGCTGTATAAAGAAAAAAACAGCAAAACAGGAACTGAACCAAACTCTCTTACTATCAAACTGTATTCAACAATGAATTTAACCTGGCATTCCACATACCCAAAAAAGGATTGCTGTGACCTTTGCGAGGAACATAAAATTGCCTCTTCAATTGGGCAGGGGAGAAGAGATGCTACAAAAGAAATATGATTCACATATCCAACAGAAGAATTTAATAAGAGATCACAGTCAGGAAGAAAGAGGAGACAAAACTAGGCTGGTAATATGTTTTAACAAGGAGAATGTCAACACTTTGCCAAAATCTGGTGCAAGCAGTTGTTTTTACAAGTGCAAAACTTGTACAATATGACTGCTCACACATCACATACAGGACAAGGGTACTGTGCCATTTGGACATTAATGGTAGGATGCCATTAATGGTAGGATGTACTATAAACAATATAATAGTGCCATGGTACAAATTTTGGAAAATGTAGTGCAACTTCAACCACATGCAGTGCATTTAACATTATTGAGTTACAGCTGCGTTCCACAAAATAGGATAACTATTTTGTTATCCTATAACAGATTTTCTTCAGAATCACCCAAACTTCGAAAGCTTTGAAATGAAGTTTTCTATACCAGGCCACACTGGCATTCAAGAAGTGGATAATATGCATAGCATAATTGAACGTGCTATGCTACTATCAGAATTCTTTTCACCAGTTTCTTTCCTAAGATTGCTGAAAAAAGCCAAGTGACACCAGCCATTCACATTTTAAAAATTACTCCATGTGTTCAAAGCAGTTTCAGTACAGTAAGGTGCCGTATGCTAAGGTTTCACAACTAAAACTCCCCCAGACCCATTCAACAGTAAGTTTCAAGACAAACTTTGGTGTGGGAAATTGGAAAACAGTCAGCATCCGTGCCTTCGAAAAAAAACGGGTGTTTGTGGGGAACCTGCTTCACCAACACTCCCTACCGCATCTGTTACACTTCTTGGCGAAGGTTGTAGAGAGTGTGGTGGCACAACAGTTTCCACGTCATCTGGAGGAAATTGATTATCTGGACCCGCGCCAGTCTGGCTTCCGGCCCGGTCACAGCACCGAGACGGCATTGGTCGCGTTGATGGAAGATCTCTGGAGGGCCAGAGATGGGGGTTGTTCCTCCATCCTGGTCCTATTAGACCTCTCGGTGGCTTTTGATACCATCGACCATGGTATCCTATTGCACCGGCTGGAGGGGTTGGGGGTGAGGGGCACCGTTTTATTGCAACCGTCTCTGGTCGGTTGCAATTTGTATTGGCAGGGGGGCAGAGGTCGACTTCAAGGCCTCTCACTTGTGGGGTGCCTCAGGGGTCGGTCCTCTCGCCCCTCTTGTTCAATATATATATGAAGCCGCTGGGTGAGATCATACGTGGGTTTGGGGTAGATTACCATCTGTACGCGGAGGACACCCAGTTGTACATCTCTACCTCAAACCACCCCAACGATGCCGTCGAAGTGATGTCCCGGTGTCTGGAAGCCGTGCGGATCTGGATGGGAAGGAACAGACTCAAGCTCAACCCATCCAAGACTGAGTGGCTGTGGCTACCGGCGCCCTGGTTCAACCAGTTGACGCCATCACTGGCCATAGGGGACGAACACCTAGTCCCTGTGGAGCGGGCACGCAACTTAGGCGTTCTCCTGGACTCTCGGCTGTCAATAGAAGATCATGTGACAGTCGTGGCCAGGGGGGCATTTTACCAGGTTCGCCTGGTGCGCCAGTTGCGTTCCCTATTGGACCGGGACGCCCTTCGCACGGTCACTCATGCGCTTGTGATGTCTCGGCTGGACTATTGCAATGCTCTCTACATGGGGCTCCCCCTTGAGATGCACTTGAAGGCTACAGCTGGTCCAGAACGCGGCCGCGCGGGCAGTTATGGGAGCCACAAGATATTCCCATGTTACACCACTCCTGCGCAAGCTGCACTGGCTGCCTGTGGCCTTTCGGGTGCATTTCAAGGTGTTGACTATCATCTTTAAAGCGCTCCATGGCACAGGACCTAGTTATTTGCGGGATCGTATCCTGCCCCATACATCCCTTCGGCCGATTCGCTCACACAGAGAGGGACTTCTCCGGGTGCCGTCCACCAGGCAATGCCAGTGGGCGACGCCCAGGGGAAGGGCCTTTTCTGTGATGGGCCCGACCCTCTGGAACGACCTACCCCTGGATATTAGAAAGACTACAGACCTCCACGCTTTCCGCCAAAAATTAAAAACTTATCTGTTTCATCAGGCTGGCTTGGCCTAATGTATGTTTCTCGCCACAGTCTGTATTTTCAAATTGTTTTATTTGGTTTTTAACGGGCTGTAATTTTAAGTGTTCTTAAAATTTTAGTACAGGTTAATTTAATTTGTTTTTAATATTGTTATGTATTGTATGTTTTGGATGGTTTTTAATTTTCCTGTACACCGCCCCGAGTCCCTTTGGGGAGAGGGGGCAGTTTATAAATGTAATAAATTATTATTATTATTATTATTATTATTATTATTATTATTATTATTATTATTATTATTATTATTATTATTATTATTATTATTATTATTATTATTATTATTACATTGACTATGCCTAAGATAGTTACAGGTACACACACTATCAAAAGCAAAACAAGATGACATAGAAAGTATGCTCTAATGAATGCCTAAAATCAATAAAGACTATTACTGTACCATTTTGAAGAAACCATTATTCAAAACTAGGGTTAAATAGCAATTCTCAGTATCATAACAGATATTTACATTCTTATATTTAATGCTGAACCTTCAAATAGCAATTTACAGTTCTATGGTCACAAAAACAAATTTGAGTTAATATCAAGTTGAATTCAGTGCTTTTTTAAAAAAAGTTTTCTATTAAACTTTATAATTCTCATTTTTATGGTGTAATTTAGTGTGACAAGGTTCTATCTGACATTCGGAGCCTCCAAGATAGGTCACCATTGGCCTCATATTATTTTCGTGCATGCACTAGTTGTTAGTAGGCTCAGATACCAAAATGTTTCCTTCTATGTACAGTGGGGTATAATCTTATCACAGTAAGTTACACCATAAAAATGAGTATAATGTTTCTAATGTTTAACACTCATTTCCCCAAAAATGGTTGCGACACAAATAGAAGGCTGTAATACTGAGGTAGTGTTTTGCTAAAGAAGCTGCTCTGTGAAAAATGGTCATACCTGTGGAAACTTATAGCTGTTCAAAATGTGGGCCATCTGGAGAGAGTTTTGAGAGTGGAGGCCTCCAATGATGGGCAAGAAGCCTGTCTTCTTCCTTCCAGCACAGTTGAAGTTGATAGGGCTCCCTTGATCCAGAAACAGATGACCTAGAACATGTTTACTGGCCTGCCTGACACTGAAACTGTTTTCATGAAATCTCAGGACTACTGAAGTGTTGGGGAACTTTCTGTTGATCTCATGAACGGTAAAAGACATAGAAAACCGGTGCTGGAAGTTTTTGGGTATTAGGCTAAAATAAAAGTGCACAAATACATATAATCATATCTCCAAAAGAATTAAATCCAGTTGTGAGCTATGAGTGCAAAGGAAACTAATTTAGGATTCCAATGACTTTCTGCCTTGTGTATTATCTCCATCACCTAAACACCCCTGTTATTTGAGCAAAAGATGTGGAGCAACAGATCTCAGTTCTTTGTAAGATACTATGGATTCTTTCTTTCCAAATCAGCACACTTTCATTCTTATGCCTTTCCCATTATGAGACTATAATTAAACTCAACCAGTTATAAAGCTTTCTTGCAGTTTGACACATGTGAAAAGCAGTTTACAAGATTGTATCAAATTTACTGTTTTTTAAAAGATATGTGTTAAAATAAATTAATTTTTCTTGTCCCATTGATTACTAGTATTCTTATTAAGTACACAGAAACTATTCAAATCTTTTAGGAGGTAACATTCAGCAAGGCATAGACCTCCAGGCAAATGGTTTGGAGAGGAAAATTGGAAGACCTTTTCCTAACAGATACAAAAAATGCATTACGTAGTAAAGTCATCTATTAAAAGATCCTGGATGTGTCTAGGAATACCAGTGTATAACTTCTTCTGTTACAACTGGGTGGATCTATGTTATTTTTGGGTTATAAATTACATGGTCAGATATAAAATTTCTATTTGTAGTTCCAATTTGCAGGTTTTTTCCTTCATTTTTATGGAAAGGTTTTTCCAAGAAAATTGAATGAAATATATCAGCTCTCTACCTAATTCTTTCTACAACTGCTGTAAAAGTTAATTTGTAACTACATTTCAATCAATAATTTATTATAATCTGTAATAATGAATAATTTATGGAGGATGATATGAGCAATTGGAATTGTATTCCCTTTAAAATGTTACTAGAAAGAATTGTAACTGCCTGAATTTCAGTTTTTGAATCCTAATTAGATCAATGTTATAAATATGCCAAGTATTTGCTCTATTGAAAAAGATTTAGAATCAAAAGACCACATTTTTCATGAATCCAGTGCTAGTTCCATTCTTATGGTGAAGGGAGGAACAGACTTGGAGTATTTTTTTCAAAATCCAATTTTTGAGAGTTTATGTTAAAAAGCAGCTTCATAATTCTAGATATCTAAGATGGCCATTTATAATAGCAGACAATCCCTTTCTATTTTCCTAAGAACTACCTTTCAGTTGAAGTCATGCTCAAAATGCCAAAAGAGGAGCAGGGCAACATTTGATGCAAAAGTATGCTCTTTTTTACATTCTATCCCCTTTTTCTGAAGTTATATTGCACTTTATTCAAAGATGAAAAGGGTACTTACTGTCTATATCTGGAGGAGTATGGCTCTTTTGTTAAACTCTCTATCACATCTTCAATATACCTAAGTGAAATAAATGCTCCAAGTATCATTTGTGATCTGGAGGTGCTAATCTTGCTTCGAGCTTTGGAAGGATGGATGCAGATGGATTTCAAACGCTCATTGACACAGTCAGGAAGGAAGAAGAAGAGCAGAATAATTTTAACTACCAGCAGCCTTGAGCCACCATCCCACCTGTTCAAGTATTTGGTGAACAACATGTAGCTGTCACCTTTACAAGGAACTAGAACTAATGGGAAATATCCACTGAATATGAGAATAGGGGAAGAAAGTGTTCTTTTTATAAATAAAAAGATAACGGTAAATTATTAATTTATGGATATTTATGGATTATTACATGCAGAACATTTCTCTGATTCAGCTAATCTCTGAGATTTCAGGGGCTGAAGGTGAATTGTGAGGGCTCTTGTCAAAGACTTGCTCTTCTGGTCTCCTTTTCCAGCCGTATTTTTTATACTGCAGTGTTACTGCTAAAGAAACAGAAATGGAATAGTCATTTTGCTAATTAGCAGGCAAATAATACTCTGCCTCCAAGTCTACTAGTCCCTGGTGATTTGGAGACTTCACCCTGCCAACAAAAGTGTGTATAGTCAAGGCTGTGGTTTTTCAAGTTGAAATGTATGGCTGCGAAACAATATTGATATCTATTTTTTTCCCCTACCGGTTCTGTGGGTGTGTGTAAAATGACTTAGTGGGCATGGCCATGTAGTCATGTTACGGGAGGGGGGTATCAAAAGACAAAAGCTCACTTTAACAATGTCCTACTGGAGCAGGGGGTTGGACTAGATGACCTCCAGGTCCCTTCCAGCCCTGAATTGATGTGCTCTTTCAAGGAATCTTCTGAATCTGTGTCTAGTGCCAAGGTTTGTGGTGCTCCCCCCCTCCCTCCCCCCCCTCTTTCATAGCAACCCCCCCTCCCATTTTTGGCCTAGCAGGCCTCAGGGAAGCCTCCTGAGAGCAAAAACAGATCCCCACGCCTCAATTTTTGGCCTAGCTAGTCTCAGTGAAGCCTCCTGGGAGCAAAAACGGACCCCAAATGCTAAAAAAAGTTTAAAAAAAAGTTCCTACCATCAGGCAGCATAGCCAATCGTCGGAACTTTTTTTTTTACTTTGTTAAAGTATTTTTTTTACTACTGGTTCATGCCAACTGGCCCAAACCAGTAGCATTTCAGCCCTGCTGTGAAAGCTGGACCATAAGGAAGGCTGAATGCCAAAGAATTGAGGCCTTTGAACTGATGGTGGAGAAGAATCCTGTGAGTCCCTTGGACTGCAAGGTGATCAAACCAGTCAGTCCTAGAGGCGATCTAGGCTCTTTAGAAGATCCTGAAGATGAAACTCAAATACTTTGGCCACCTAATAAGAAGTAAGGACTCACTGGAGAAGAGCCTAATGCTGGGAAAGATGGAGGGCAAAAGGAGAAGGGGACGACAGAAAATGAAGTGGTTGGATGGAATCACTGAAGAAGTCAGCGTGAGATTAAATTGGACACCAGAGGATGGTAGAGTACAGGAAGGCAGGGAGGAATGCTGTCCATGGGGTCACAATGAGTCGGACACGACTTGGCAATTAATAACAACAACAATAAATGTAGTCTGCTACTTCATACAATCTGAAGAGAGAAAGTTTAAATAACAGATGGCAAAATGAACACATCAGCCCATATTTATTGTCAGAACAATAATATAGATTTTCAGAACTGTGAACCAAAGTACAATAAAGGAAAGCAGCAGTATATATCTATATATACTTTGCAGCAATATATATTAGTACATACCTAGTGAACTACAATTCTTGAATTTGGGTGATAAGAAAGAACAATCAGAGTCAGCGATTTCAACAAGGACTGCAAGAGGGAAAAGATCATATAAGGTTTAACTCTCTGATTGAAAAAAGGGCTGGGGGAAAGTGTTCTACTACCCAGGAATCACCAATCAGAAAAGTGCAATGGTGGTACAATATTGAAATATGAAACACTTGTGTATTTGGCAAACACTTTCCCCAAAATCCAGGGATAAGAATATTTAAAGATCCTATGATATGGAAATATTTGCTGAAAAATCTTATGGCACATTAATTCATGTACCATATGAGCATGGTACATGTGTTAATGTATCATGCTCAAATGACCATTCATGTAACCCCTTCCTATTACAAGTAGACCTGTACTACTAGAACCCCTCTTTCCTTATTTTTCCTTCCTCTCTTCCCATCTTTCCTTCCTTTTCTTTGTCTTTCCTCTGACCTTTTACTCTTTCCTGTCCCTTCTTGCATGCTCAAATGCAAAGGGGGAAACATTTCTCCTTTGGTTTTTAATTTGTTTTGTTAATGCCAGTGAAAACGGAGTCAGGAAGAGCCATGAGCAGACCTCCTGGGCAAAACAGAGCATGGGGGGTGCACACAGTCACCATGGGCTGGTCCTTTGCAGTTTCCAGGGTGGCCCCACACTAAGCACTACAAATCTAAGCATTGGAGAAATCATTCTGAAAGAACTTTGGTTGGATATTTGGATAAAGATTTATCCACTCTCATCCTCTGATACCCAAAGGGCAAATGGGTTCCATTGATAATGTTCCAGTAAGCGAAGAATATCCTAATATTGTAAGTTCTCATTTGGAACCATGTCGAAGAAGAAAGGGAATTGCCTTTTATCATTCAGGATTGAGTCCAAGGAGCCATAACTAGGTTTTGTGGGAGGAAAACCTATCGAAAATCAAATATATATATATATGAACATAGAGCTGTTTCATTCCCATTGCTATGTGTGACTCTGATATAATGATTAGATTACCAAACCCAACGGGTTGCCATCAAGATTTAAAAGGAAGGTCATAATCTTTAAAATTGAACTTCAGAATTGGAATATATTGCTTTATTCTGTTTTCTTCCTTGACATGCTGGTTAAAGTGATGGAATTGACGATTAGCAACCAGTACAGTTTTTGGGATCCTTTTTACATTCTGGTCTATAAGCAATCAGTTGACCAGTTTTCATCCCAATCTTACTTTCTCTGTTAAAATATGGATCCATGAATAAAAAAATAGATATCTGGCTGAGAAATGATCATAATTTTCTAGTAAGGATTAAGTTTTTTGTAGATTAAGAAATTATCAATTCCTCCTCCAGTTTTCAAATATGTGAAAAACACTTGTTACTGAGAAATCTTGTAGGTGTTCAGAATGTTGGCCATCTGGATGGACATTGGTGATTCAAGCCTGTAATTTGTGAGGTGTCTGAGTGAGTGTGTGTGTGTGTGTGTGTTAAAGTTACTTTACTTACAAATGCTTTTCATATAAAATGTTCTTCCATCTCTGGTTACTTATTTGTGATAGAATGTGCACTTGGAGAAGTACTAGGGCAGGAGCTCAGCAGTAGCATAGTTTGCTAGGGAGAATTCAATACATTACAGAAAGAAGTCCAATTGAGAGACTGTACATCCCCAAGCAGGATGGAAAAGGAAGGAACAGGTTCAGGCTAGTCACACACTAGAATTTATCTATTAGTTTGTAAAGTAATAGCTTTAGTCTGGCAAGATTCCGTCTATTAGGTGTAAACATTTAAACAATTGCATTAAATTGGATTTCACTGTGTCATCTTTGGGCTTGAACTTAATATTACCAGTTTCTGATGATCAACACAATTGACCAAATTAGAGGACAATGCCAAAATGCTGAAAAATAGAATATGGATTCAAATTGAATTATTATTATATTAAATTATCTTCGGGTCAAATGTTGCTTTCTGTTAAGTTGTGGCTTCAAGATAATGATGTAGCACTTGGGGAGAAAGATGCAACTCAGTAGGCCTGCAGCAGAAGCCAAGATGGAGAAGATCTCCACAGCCACCATGTATTTTCCTTTGGTGCTCAGATAGGCTGGGATGAAGGACACCCAAATGCTGCAAAATACAAGCATGCTGAAGGTAATCAGCTTAGCTTCATTGAAAGTGTCAGGTAATTTCCTTGCAAAGAATGCCACAATGAAACTAATGGTGGCCAGCAATCCCAAGTAGCTCAGGACAATATAGAACATGTTATCTGAACCTTCATTACACTGCACAATAATCTCCTCAACCTGAGAATGCTTGTCTAATTCTGGGAAGGGAGGAGATGTGATCAACCACATCACACAGATAACAATTTGGATGAAGGAGCCAAGGACAATAGCTGATCTCTCCAGACCTTTTCCTAGCCACTTCCTCATTGTGTTTCCTGGCTTGGTGGCCAAAAAGGCTAGGACGACAGTAATGGTTTTGGCCAAGACACAGGAAATTGAGATGGAGAAAATGATACTAAAGACTGTTTGCCTGAGAATGCAAGTCACTTTCCCAGGCCAACCAATGAACAAAAAGGGACAGAGAAAACAAAGGAGAAGAGAAGAAGCAAGGACACATGTGATGTTTCTATTGTTGGCTTTGACAATGGGGGTGTCCCAGTGAAGAAAGAAAGTCAATGCCACCAAAATGAGGGTTGCCGAAAAGAAAAGAATCAAAGAAGTCAGAATGATTCCTAATGGTTCACCAAAAGATAAATAGCTGAAATGTTTGGGAAGACATTGGTCTCTTTCTGCATTTGAATATTGATCTTCTGAGCATCTCTCACATTGATCTGCATCTGAAAGACATGAAGAAAGCCTTGTCATTTCCAAATAGAAAGAGAATATAGAGCTAATAAAGAGAATCTAGTCTAAAGTAGAGAAATTACTCTAACGTAAAGAGCCAACGTAGAGAAAGCATAATTGGTAGGTCAATTCGCATAACCTATTCCACTTACAAGTGGAATTAGGGCCACAGTTGAGATCAAATTTTGATCACTAAACAATGGACAAGTTAAGTCTGTCATTCCCAATATTATGATCTTTTTCTCTCATGATTTTTAAGTGGATCACTATGCTTGTTAAATTAATCATCAAGTTTTTAAGAGGATCTGATTTGTCCCATTGATTTGTGAGGATCTGGCTGGGAAGGTCACAAGTGTCAATCATATGAACCTGGAAGCTGCAACCATTGTGATTTCTCACTGGTCTCCAAGGGCCTAAATTTTGAACATGTGACCACGGAGATGCTATGAGCCTAAAAAATTACTTTTTTAATATTTTGATTTAACTTTTAATGATTGCTAAAGGAATGGTTGACTTAAGGACTCTCAATGTACAACAATGGCTTTCTCTTGTCCAAAATATAAAATTTAATTTCCATTCTATTTGAAGGTTATTTGTTTCTTTCTCCTTTCTAAAAACACTGCAGAGCTTTGTATAGTGAAGGATAGTTTATCATAAAAATGCATTCAAGTATCCAAATTATTGTTTTCCCTCCTCAACAACCCTGCTGTAGCCCCGGAGACAGCTCTCCACACATCTGGCCTGAGGTGGTATCTGGAAATAACCATCAGGAAATCAGCAATTTTTCTAAAAATGACACCATGGTATCCACTAATAACAAACCTCTTTTTCTTTTCAAAAAGTAATTCTGTTACTCTATCTCTGTTCATAATTTTCACATATTTCACATCTAGAGAAATGCCTAAAATAAAGTTGAAATAGAGTCCTCTTAAATGAATAGAAATACTATTGTTTATTTTTTTTAAAGAGGGAAAATGTTGAAAGATTTTAGTTTATAACATTATGTAAATCAGGTAGAAGTTTAGGTTAAACAATGATATTGTTTCATCTAGTGTCAGAAAGTTTAAAATATTTTTTCCCCCACAGAAATAGAGGAAAAAAGGTCATACTCATATTTATTCTGTATGTAATACATTTTAATACATTTTAGGTGTAAATATTACAGTTGCATCTGTAATATCATAACTGTCCTTCACTTCTGTAATAGTCCATAATAGTAATCAAAAATATCTTCTTCAAAAGATTATGGTTACTTAACTAAAGGGAAAGGGAAAGGTTTCCTCTATCCAGTCATTCCCGACCCTAGGAGGCAGTTTTTATCTCCATTTCATAGCTGAGGAAGCCAGTGTTGTTTGAAGATAATTCCATTGTCATGTGGCAGACATCAGTATATGCCAAAGTGCATGGAACACTTATTTTCCCACTAAAATGATACCTATTTATATACTTGCATTTGAACTCATTCAAACTGCTAGGCTGGCAGGAGTAACTGGAGCTCACTCATTAAACCAGTATTTGGGTCTTGAACCAAGGGTGTCAACTTTTCAGCTGACAAGCTAAGCATCTTTAACCAATAAGTCATCACTTAACTACATTACATCAAAAAATCCTACCTGCTGAAATTTGGGATTCCACACAATGGCTCTTTCATTGAGAGTGAACATTTTCCCGTCAGGAGTTTTGGAGTCCATCCTTCCAACATGGACTCTCTTGAAAGATCTATTCTGAAACACGACCAGGTTGAAGATGTCATACCCTTGATCAAAATCCCCCTTCTCATCAAAAAATATTTCTTCTCCCACACTGTTATTAAAGCGAGTTTTTCTCAAAAAATAGTGAAGCTGGTTTGAAGAGAGAAAAAAAGTAAGATCAAATCAGAATTTCCTCAATATTCTCCCAAATTTAGTAATATTCACAATCCCAACAGTGTTTCTGTAGTGCAGTTATCACAATTGTAACTGACATCTATTCCGGTGTGTTTCGGACATCTCGTCAACCCACATTCCAAAACTCAGTTTGAAGTTCAGAAATCAAACCTGAAATTTTTCTTATACTTAACGAATGTTTTAATAAATAAATTAATATTATTTATATAAAATGGAGTTCTCACTTAATTAGCCCCTTTCCCACATGTTGCATAAATAAAAAATAGGAGGAAAGAGGCCATCACACATACATGGGGTAAGGTATCCATTATAAATGATGGGAATAAATAGAAACACCAGGGAATGCGTAGTATGCATCTTTTGTGCTTGAATCACAGCTGTATAAAATTATATTTCACTCTGCATCTATAGCTTCAGTAAATATTACTAAAATGATTGGATATCTTGGAAATGTAACTTAGTCTTTCTGATTCTGTATGCCTATCTATGAGATCTGTTTTGATTCCTATAATGCATTCATTGTGTTACAGTGCAAATAAATTCCTCAAGGTGGAAGGGAAAAATTTGTAAATTAAGGGAAAAGCATAGACTAGTTGAGATTATGTTTTACTGGTTTCAAAAAATGAAAAAAAGAGTAAACAAAGAGCTGCATCTTACTGCTGCTTCTCTGAAATAAAAAACCCAATTCCCAGTCTAATGAATAGGAGAAAAGGGAAATGGGTCAAATCATTCAAATTGCATATCACATCAATGATCCTTTTCATAACTTCCAGTACAGATATTTAAGCCTAATATTTTACATTGTGATACTTCAGTCTTCGTAAACATATTTGAATTTTCAATATTTCTGCAAAAATATGACCTAAAGCCTGGCCTGTTCTTTATGCAAGCCTTAAACTAGAGGAAGAGAACCCAAATAAGGGAGTGGATGAAAGACAATACCCTTCTTGAATTGAATTGAATTTATTAAATTTCTAAACTGCTCCCTCTCCCCGAAGGGACTCGGGGCGGTGTACAGGAAATTAAGAGCATCTAAAACATGACAATACATAAATATTTAAAGCCAGATTAAATAGTTAACCCTGTACTAAAATTTTGTAAAAAAAACATTAAAACTATTTCTCATTTAAAACCCGATTAAAACACTTTAGATTTCAGACTGGGGAGAGGAGCATGAATTAGGCCAGGCCGGCCTGATGGAAAAAATGGGTCTTTAATTTTTGGCGGAAGGAGCCGAGGTCCGTGGTAGTTTTAATTTCGGGGGGTAGGTTGTTCCAAAGGGTTGGGCCCACCACAGAGAAGGTTCTTGTTGGCTTTTTAAAAGAATTGTTGAGAAAGACAATCCAAAGGTGGTATTCATAAGTGTGTAAGCCGCTAGGATTTCTTTGAATAAAAATTTAGAGCCCGGTGATTCAATGAATAGAATGATAATTATTTGTGAGTGTGGGAGTTGCAGCCTAATATCTTCATAACAGCAGTATAGAAAAATAAGTCATTGGTAGCACAAAGGATATCTGCAAAAACTTCTTAGTTATCGATGGGAGTATCATGGTTTGCATCTGTTTTGGTACAGCTTACTTATTAGTGGAATGAAGAATTCTGAGTTGTACCTGCAAATTCTACTAGTGTATGTCAGAGCATCTGTCCATGAAATGAAGTTCAAGAGAAAATGACTCATTCAGCAAGACAATGATCAAAAGCACACAAGTTGTTCTACCAAAGAATGGTTAAAGCATAAGAACATTAATGTTTTAGAATGGACAAGTAAAAGTAATGACTTTAATTACATAGAAATATTGCGGAAGGACATAAGTGGGGAGTTCATGTGAGGAAGCGCATCTTCATGCCTTAAAACATGCATGGAATTCTGCAGAGAATAAATTATTCATGCCCAAATATAAAGGATTTCAAAGGGTTGACAAATGTATAACATCATTGTACATGTGAAAGATTGTCATATGCGTAAATGTAAAGTATGTTTAAACTGTCTCACTGTAAGACCAGGGTCTATACTAGGTAAGTGCAAGTTGTTTAATAGAAAGAGATCCCATAATGAAGATTGTGGACATCAATTTTAGTGTTCTCCATTCAAATTTAAGAGAGATTTGATGGAAGTGTTTGCACAGGAACTGATAAAATTGTCCATTTAACCTCACACCTACTACTTCAGTGACTCCATCCAGCCACCTCATTCTTTTTTGCCTTCAATCTTCCCAGCATTAGGTTTTTCCCTAGTGAGTCCTTCCTTCTCTTTAGGTGGCCAAATATTTGAGTTTCATCTTCAGGATCTGGCCTTCTAAAGAGCAGATCTCATCTAGAAATGACCAGTTTGATGGCTTTTAGGACTCTTCTTGGACTGACCAGTTTAATAGAATTAATGAGCCATTTATGGTACCACACTAATTGATAAACATCCCAAAAGAAAAGAGCTTCTTCTGGAGTTGGTTTGACTTTGGATACAGCACAACCAAAAGCATGAATGACTAAATTGCAGACCAGTAATTCCTAACAATTAATTCATTTTTGGAGAAAAAGTGACCCAGAGCCTTCATACTACTGATTCATGATCCTTCCACTTCGGGCTACATACATGTTTCTGGGAAGGACAAAGACATACCTGCCATGGCTGAAAATGGAAATCAGGATTTGCTCCCTTTGGATTCCTGAATGCAGCTTGCTTTGCTCTGCTTGAACGCATGGCTTGCAAAGCGTGTGCTACAGAATAAACCGCATTGTAGATATTGTAGCTCTCTCCAGACATGGACATTTCAAACACAGAACCAGGGACTTTGCTCAGGTCTTCCTTCCCAGTGCAGCGTTTCACTCCTTTGGATTTTGCAAGAAAAGAACAGTCGAATATAATCCACCAGAATCTCCTCATGACAGCAGATGAATTTGCAAATAAATTTACCCTCTCAAGAAACTCATGAAACCCTGGCACCATTTTTGTGTGCAGTGCAAAGTATAAGGACCCACTGAATGTTTGGGCTGGGAAACTCCCTGTTTTAAATATCATCACAGTGAAATCCCACTGAGAAGTCATGATCCACACTCTGTGATATACTTTCTTTTTCTTGGACCTTTCAGAAAGATACAGCATTATTTGTAAAGCCTCCATAGATTGGGTGGTCCCAGAAGCAAGGAACACATCAATTTTCTTCTCTAGCATAGTGTCTTGTATCTTGGATATATGTGAAGTAACTATATCTGCAGTGGACTCTCCACCTTTAAAAGCTGGGATCAATTGCTTCCAAGCAATGCAAATATCATTCTGGAAGAGCTTTGGCTGGATACTTTGAAGAAAGGCTTCTCCATTCTCATCCTCTGGTGCGAGGAGGCCAATCCAGTTCCATCCAAAATGTTTCAGTAAATGAATAATGCCCTGATATTGGATGTTATCATTGGGAACCATACTGAAGAAAGAAGGGAACTGCTCTTTATCACTCAGGACTGGGTCAAACTGACCAAATCCAATCTGTTTGGAAGAAAGGAACACAGAAAATTAAACGAAGAATCTTTTCATGATCTTGAAGAACATAGAGCTTTTCCATTCTGCCTATCATTTTGGATTCTAGTGCAACTCCATGGCAGAATCAGAAACACCCCAAGTTTCCCGTCAAGATCTTCTTTAAGCACTTTTGCTAAGGAAGCTGCTCTGTAAAAAATGGTCATACCTGTGGAAACTTATAGCTGCTCAAAATGTGGGCCATCTGGAGAGAGTTTTGAGAGTGGAGGCCTCCAATGATGGGCAAGAATAATGTCTTCTTCCTTCCAGCACAGTTGAAGTTGGTAGGGCTCCCTTGATCCAGAAACAGATGACCTAGAACATGTTTACTAGCCAGCCTGACACTGAAACTGTTTTCATATAATCTCAGGACTACTGAAGTGTTGGGAAACTTTCTGTTGATCTCATCAACAGCAAAAGACAAAGAAAACAGGTGCTGGAAGTTTTTGGTTATTAGGCTAAAAAAAAGTGCACAAACACATATAATCACATCTCCAAAAGAATAAAATCCGGTTGTGAGCTATGAGTGTAACTTCAGCAGTTTGTGCGAACGAAACTAATTTGGATTTCAATGGCTTTCTGTCTTGTGCATTATCCCCACTACCTCAACAGCCACTATTGTTTGAAGAAAAGAATGGGAACAGTAGATCTGTTTTTTGTAAGATAGTATGGATTCTTTCTGTCCAAATCAGCACCTTTTGATTCTTATGCCTTTTCTGTTATGACTGTAATAGAACTCAACCAGCTATAAAACTTTGTTGTAGTTTGACACATGTGAAAAGCAGTTTACAAGGTTGGATCAGATTTACTCTTTTTTAAAAGATATGTGTTAAAATAAATTAATTATTTTTATCCAATTGATTACTAGTATTATTAATTATGCAGAAACTATTCAAATCTTTTAGGAGGAAACATTCAGCAGCATGTAGACCTCTAGGAAAATGGTTTGGAAAGGAAAACTGGAAATCCTTTTCCTAACAGATACAAAAATGCATTACTTAGTAAAGTCATCTATTAAAAGATCATGTGTTTGTCTTTGAAAGTTTAGGAATACCAGTGTATAACCTGGTGGATCTATGCTATTTTTGGGTTGTAAATTTTATGATCAAATATAAAATTTCAATTTGTAGTCCCAATTTGCAGGGTTTCCCCCCTTCATTCTTGTGGAAAGATTTTTCCCCAGAATATTGAATGAATTGAATCAGCTCTCTAGGTACCGTATTTGCCGGCGTATAAGACGACTGGGCGTATAAGACGACCCCCCCATCATTTCCACTCAAAATATAGAGTTTGTTATATACTCGCCGTATAAGACTACCCCCTCTTCCGCACACCTTCCACACCCCAAATAAAACGTAAAAGAACATCAGATTTGATTTCAACATGTTAATTTATATTCAAATGCTTATGACATGCAGGAAAACTGTCACAAGGCTGTATGTTATCAAACACGTACAGTAAACATAAAACAGTGCAAGTTGCACATCAAGAGCATAAACATTGGATCAGCAAAACCACGGGATAGGTAACATGTTTCTGGGGACATGCCCCCTTCGTCAGACCTTGCTGAGCTCCCAAAGGAATGTTCATACGGTAAATAGTGTGAGGGTGGCTAAGACCCCTCCCCCTCCTGTATTATACCAGCCAATAGTAAATGCCAGAGGCTAATTCACTAAAGCTGAATGGAACAATAAACCTATGGGAGCTACCATGCTGTTTGTTTTCTAAGCTGTTAACCAAACTGGAACTGTCAATGATAGAAGGAA
The DNA here is from genome assembly GCA_039707465.1 of Rhabdophis nuchalis. Classification (NCBI taxonomy): domain Eukaryota; kingdom Metazoa; phylum Chordata; class Lepidosauria; order Squamata; family Natricidae; genus Rhabdophis; species Rhabdophis nuchalis. The sequence continues at coordinate 160,350,391 of CM077647.1, read as the reverse complement.
GATAACAAATAGAGGGAGAGAGCAAGTGCCGGGCAAGTTTGCTGGCGTGACAGTTTCCCTTTAAAAGCCTTCAAACTCCTGTTCGTCATCTGATATTAAAAGTTCATCAATGACATCTTGTGATACAGTTGTAAGGCAGTCATCGTATGGATCTAATTCCGTGTCAGATGATGTGGCCTCAGCTTTAGCTTCCTCTTCCTCTTCATCTTGCCACAAGTACTCGTCCTCCATACCATCTAATGAATTTGATATGCCACACTTCTTGAAAGACTTGATTACTGTTTGTGCATCAATATCATTCCAGGCTTTTATGACAAATTGGCACAAAACATCCAACTGTGGAGCACGCATGTTTCCTCCTTTTGTGTATGACTTTTCGCCGCTAACCATCCATTCATTCCACTGTTCTCGAATGCGATCTTTAAAAGGCTTGTTTAGGCACACATCCAGGGGCTGTACCAATGATGTCAATCCTGCAGGAATAACTGCTGCATCTGTTTTTATTCTCGCAAGCCTTTCCTTGGTGGTGGGAGTTAAATGAGCCCTGAACATATCCCACACAAGTAGACTACGTTTTTGAAGTAGACCACCTGGTCGTCTGCTCCATACATTATCCAGCCATAGTTTCACACCCTCCTCATCCATCCAGCCTTTTTCATGCACGTGCACAAAACAACCAGCAGGGAACTTGAGTTTTGGCATGGTTTTCCTTTTAAAAATAATCATAGGTTTCAGTTTGTTGCCATCAGCTGTGCATGCTAGTACCACTGTAAAACTTGACTTCTCATGTCCTGTTGTTTTTATCAAAATAGTTTTCTCACCTTTATGATGGACAGTTTTATTTCCAATCATATCAAAATTCATTGGAGTTTCATCCATATTTCCAATATTACTTAGCGCATAGCCATGTTTAGTGCGCTGTTTTATTACGTATCGATGGAAACTATCCACTTTATTATCCAGATCTGCAGGTAATTTTTGGGCAATTTTTGTCTTTTGCCTTAGTACCAGATCATGCCTTGCCATGAATCTACTACACCAGGATATAGTGGCCTTAAAATTGTTGCTGTGATCGGGGTTAGATTTGGCCCACTGAAGTGCAAACAAGCGTATTTTATTTCGTGTCACCACATAACCGTTTTGGCGATGCTCAGCCACCATATCTGCTACATGTTTTTCAAGTTCTGGCCAGTGTGCGATGCCTCTTCTTAATGCACACTTACCCCTTGGCATACTCTTTAATGCTTTTTCATTTGATTTCCAGTCCCGAACCATCTTTTCTGTTACTCCATATTGTCTTGCAGCAGCACAATTATTATGTTCCCTGGCAAAGTTTACAACTTTAAGTTTAAAACTTGCCTCATATTTCTTTCTTTTTGGTGCCATGATAGGGTTGATAGGGGTTTGACTGCTGGACAAATATCAACAATACAATGACTGGAATTTATTTTGAGAGCCGGAAGGTGTGGCCTGTTTTGCTTTCTTTTGTTTTGTTTTGTTTTGTTTTGTTTCGTCTCTCTCTCTCTCTCTCTCTCTCTCTCTCTCTCTCTCTCTCTCTCTCTCTCTCTCTCTCTCTCTCTCTCTCTCTCTCTCTCTCTCTCTCTCTCTCTCTCTCTGGGCCTCTCTCTCTCTGTCACTGTCTCGCGCGCTCTGTGGTGATGGCTGTCCCCTTCACGTTCCTCGTCTCCCCGAATGGCGTCCAGAGCCATCCGCAGCCGCGCAGAGACTTGCCGCTTTTCCACGCATGCGTGAGGCTATCTTTTGCACGGCGTGGAGAAGCAGCAAATCTCCGCACGGCTGCGGATGGTTTCCTCCTTCCCCTCTGTCTCTTTCCCCTCAGTGTGTCTGTTACACTCTCATTCTGGGCCTCTCTCTCTCTGTGTCACTGTCTCGCGCGCTCTGTGGTGACGGCTGTCCCCTTCACGTTCCTAGCGCGCGCGAGAGACTTGCACGGAAGGGAAAGAGACGGGGGAAAGAGGAAACCATCGCGCGCGCGAGTGACTTGCACGGAAGGGAAAGAGACAGAGGGGAAGGAGGAAACCATCGTGCACGAGAGAGACTTGCACGGAAGGGAAAGAGACAGGGGGGAAGGAGGAAACCATCGCACGCGAGAGAGAGACTTGCACGGAAGGGAAAGAGACGGGGGAAGGAGGAAACCATCGCACGAGAGAGAGAGACTTGCACGGAAGGGAAAGAGACGGGGGAAGGAGGAAACCATCGCGCGCGAGAGAGAGACTTGCACGGAAGGGAAAGAAACGGGGGGAGGGGGGGAAGGAGGAAACCATCGCGCGCGAGAGAGAGACTTGCACGGAAGGGAAAGAGACGGGGGAAGGAGGAAACCATCGCGCGCGAGAGAGAGACTTGCACGGAAGGGAAAGAGACGGGGGGGGGGGAAGGAGGAAACCATCGCGCGCGAGAGAGAGACTTGCACGGAAGGGAAAGAAACGGGGGGGGGGGGGGAAGGAGGAAACCATCGCGCGCGAGAGAGAGACTTGCACAGAAGGGAAAGAGACGGGGGAAGGAGGAAACCATCGCGCGCGAGAGAGAGACTTGCACGGAAGGGAAAGAGATGGGGGGGAAGGAGGAAACCATCGCGCGCGAGAGAGAGACTTGCACGGAAGGGAAAGAAACGGGGGGGGGAAAAGGAGGAAACCATCGCGCGAGAGAGAGAGACTTGCACGGAAGGGAAAGAGACGGGGGAAGGAGGAAACCATCGCGCGTGAGAGAGAGACTTGCACGGAAGGGAAAGAGACGGGGGAAGGAGGAAACCATCGCGCGCGCGAGAGAGACTTGCACGGAAGGGAAAGAGACGGGGGAAGGAGGAAACCATCGCGCGCGAGAGAGAGACTTGCACGGAAGGGAAAGAGACGGGGGGGAAGGAGGAAACCATCGCGCGCACGAGAGAGACTTGCACGGAAGGGAAAGAGACGGGGGGGGAAGGAGGAAACCATCGCGCGCGAGAGAGAGACTTGCACGGAAGGGAAAGAGACGGGGGGGAAGGAGGAAACCATCGCGCGCGCGAGATAGACTTGCACGGAAGGGAAAGAGATGGGGGGAAGGAGGAAACCATCGCGCGCGAGAGAAAGACTTGCACGGAAGGGAAAGAGACGGGGGGGAAGGAGAAAACCATCACGCGCGAGAGAGAGACTTGCACGGAAGGGAAAGAGACGGGGGGAAGGAGGAAACCATCGCGCGGAGACTTGCAAGAAGGGGACCTCGCGGATGACCCGGCGTATAAGACGACCCCCCCACTTGGAGGCATGTTTTTCAGGGCAAAAAAGTCGTCTTATACGCCGGCAGATACGGTAGTTATTTCTACAACTGCTGTATAAATTATTTTATAACTACATACTTCAATCAATAATTTGATTACTATAATCTGTAATAATCAACAATTTATGGAGGATGATATAAGCAATTGGAATTGAATTGCCTTTAAAATACAGCTCCTAAATATGTTACTAGAAAGAGTTGTAACTGCCTGAATTTCCGTTTTTGAATCCTAATTAGATCAGTGTTAGAAAGATGCCACATTTTTCATGAATCCAGTGTTACTTCCATTCTTATGGTAAAGGAAGGAAAAGACTTGATCTTTTCAAAATTCAACTTTTGAGAGTTTATATTAAAATACATCTTCTTGATTCTAGATCTCTAAGATGGTCCTTTATAATATGCACAAAATCCCACTTTTTATTTTCTGAAGGACTTGAAGTCGTGTTGAAAATGCCAAAATGTGGCAACCAAGGGAGCAGGGCAACATTGGATGTAAAATCATGCTCTTATCCATATTCTATCCCCTTTTTCTGAAGTTGTATTGCACTTTATTTGAAGATGAAATGGGTACTTACTGTCTATTTTTGGAAGAGTATGGCTCTTTTGTTAAACTTTCTATCACTTCATCAGTATACATACGGGAAGTAAATCCTCCAAGTATCATTTGAGATCTGGAGGTGCTAATCTTGCTTCGAGCTTTGAAAGGATAGATGCAGATGGATTTCAAATGTTCATTGACACAGTCAGGAAGGAAGAAGAAGAGCAAAATAATTTTAAACGCCAGCAGTCTTGAGCCACCATCCCACCTGTTCAAGTATTTGGTGAACAACATGTAGCTGTTACCTTTGCAAGGAACTAGAGCTAATGGGAAATATCCACTGAATATGAGAAGGGGGGGGGAGTATTCTTTTTATAAATAAAAAGATAAAGGTAAATGTTTGGATTATTAAATGCAGAACATTTCTCTGATTCAGCTAATCTCTGAGATTTCAGGGTCTGAAGGTGAATTGTGAGGGCTCTTGTCAAAGACTTGCTCTTCTGGTCTCCTTTTCCAGCAGTAATTTTTATACAGCAGTGTTACTGCTAAAGAAAAAGAAATGGAATAGAATCATTTTTCTAATTAGCAGGCAAGTAATACTCTTCCTCCAAGTCTACTAGTCCCTGGTGATTTGGAGACTTCACCCTGCCAACAAGAGTGTGTGTAGTCAAGGCTATGGTTTTCCCAGTTGAAATGTATGGCTGTGAAACAGTAGTGAAATCTAAAAAAATGTTATTACGGGTTCTGTGGCTTGGTGTATGTGTGTGTGACTCAGTGGGTGTGGCCATTTAGTCATGTTACTGGGGGGATCAAAAGATAGAAACTCACTTTAACAATGTCCTACTGGAGCAGGGGGTTGGACTAGATGACCTCCAAGTCCCTTCCAGACCTGGATTGCTGTGCTCTTTCAAGGAATCCTCTGAATCTGCGTCTAGTAGGAAGTTTGTGGTCCTTTCTTCGTTTCCTTTTTCCCTCCCTCCCTTATTCCCCCTCTCTTTCTTTTGTAGCACCACTCCCCATTTTTGGACTAGCAGGTCTCAGGGAAGCACAGCTGATCATTGGAACATATTTTTTACTTTGTTGAAGCATTTTTTTCTACAAGCGAACTGGCATCAGCAGTAGCATTTCAGCCCTGCTGTGAAAGTTGGACCATAAGGAAAACTGAAGGCCAAAGAATTGAGATTTTTGAACTATGGTGCTGGAGAAGACTCCCGTGATTCCCTTGGACTGCAAGGAAATCAAACCAGTCAGTCCTAGAGGAGATCAACCCTGACTGCTTCTTAGAAGGCCAGATCCTGAAGATGAAGCTGAAATATTTTGGCCACCTAATGTGAAGGAAGGACTTGCTGGAGAAGAGCCTAATACTGGGATCGATGGAAGGTAAAAGAAGAATGGGATGACAGATAATAAGGTGCCTGGATGGAGTCACTGAAGCAGTCAGCATGAGCTTAAAGGGACTCCAGGGGATGGTAGAGGACAGAATGGCCTGGTAGAACATTGTCCATGGGGTCCCGATGGGTCAGACATGATTTTGCAATTAATAACAAGAACTTTGGAACAGAGGGAAAATATCATATAAGGTTTAACTCTTTGCTTGGAAAAATGGTAGGGGGTAAATGTTCTATTGCTCAGGAATCACAAGCCAGAATAGTACAATATACAAATGTGAAACACTTGTGTATTTAACAAACCAAGGTGACACCAAGCTGGCAGGAATAGCCAACACTCCAGAAGATAGGCTTAAGATACAGAAGGATCTTGACAAACTTGAACATTGGGTACTATCTAATAAAATGAAATTCATTGGTAAAAAGAGTAAGGTTCTACATTTAGGCAAGAAAAACAAAATGCACAGGTACAGTATAGGTGGTACCTTGCTCAATAGTAGTAACTGTGAGAGAGATCTTGGAGTCCTAGTGGACAACCATTTAAATAGGAGTCAGCAGTGTGCAGCAGCAGCTGCCAAAAAAGCCAACACAGTTCTAGGCTACATAAACAGAGGGATAGAATCAAGATCATGAGAAGCGTTAATACCACTTTATAATGCCTTGCTAAGGTCACACTTGGAATACGGCATTCAGTTTTGGTCGCCAAGGTGTACAAAAGACATGGAGACTATGCAAAGAGTGCAGAGAAGAGCAACCAAGATGATTAGGGGACTGGGGACTAAAACATATGAAGAACGGTTACAGGAACTGGGTATGTCTAGTTTAATGAAGAGAAGGACTAGGGGAGACATGATAGCAGTGTTCCAATATCTCAGGGGTTGCCACAAAGAAGAGGGAGTTAAACAATTCACCAAGGCACCTGAGGGGAGAACAAGAAGCAATGGGTGGAAACTAATCAAGGAGAGAAGCAACTTAGAACTAAGGAGAAATTTCCTTACAGTTAGAACAATTAAGCAGTGGAACAGCTTGCCTCCAGAAGTTGTGAATGCCTCAACACTAGAAGTCTTTAAGACGATAGCCATTTGTCTGAAATGGCATAGGGGTCCTGCCTAGGCAGGGGTTTGGACTAGAAGACTTCCAAGGTCCCTTCCAACTCTATTGTATTGTAATGTATAAATACTGTTGCCAAGATCTAGGGAAAAGAATATGTAAAGATCCCGTGATATGTAAATATGTGCCCTAAAATCTTAATGGTACATTAACTCATGCACCACATGAGCATGGTACATAAGTTAATGTATCATGCTCATATGACCATTCACATAATTCTTTCCAATTAAAAGTAGACCTGTACTACTAGAATCCCTCTTTCTTTATATTGACTTCCATACTCTTTTCCCAACTTCCCTTCTTTTTCTTGTCTTTCCTCTTTCCCTATCTCCTTTCCTGTCCCTTTGCTCAAATGTGAAGGGAAACACATTTCTCCTTTAATTTTGCTTTTAATTTGATTTGCTAATGCTCTGCCAGTGAAATAGGAGCCAGGGAGGACCATGAGCAGAGCCCCTGGGCCCCGTTCTCAGCACGATGGCCTCCTGCAGCCCTCTGATTGCAAAAAGGGGCACAGGGGTGCATGCATAGGCACCATGGGCTGATCCTATGGCCCATAATAAGGGCTAAAGGTCTAAGCATTGGAGAAATCATTCTGAAAAAACTTTGGTTGGATATTTAGATAAAGGTTTATCCTTTCTCATCGTCTGATATCCAAAGGGCAAATGGGTGTCCTCGAAAATGCTCCAGTAAGTGAACAACAGAAATAGACAGAAAGCTATTAGTTCTGTTGTGTACTTTTTAAATTTGTGTTAGGTTTTTGAGCTGATCAATAAATAAATCAGGGAGACTAGGATAGATCTATTTCGAGCTATTTAGCTCTCGAATCCCAGTAAGGGTATGGCTAGCTGATGAGAGCTAAATAGCTTGAAATAGATCTATCCTAGTCTCCATGAGACTTAAATAATAATAATAATAATAATCTTTATTGTCATTGTAAAAATTAAAAAATTAAAGCATCCGCATGCCCATTTTGTTTCCCAGGGCGATAGATTTGGGAATACGAATAGGCCGCCAGGAACTCTGCCCAGTGAGACATTCATGGGGACAGGATTTCTGGTGTAGGACGATCCCCAGCAATAATTCCTAATAATGGCTTGTGGTCTGTCACCAAAAGGAACAAACGGCCATATATGTAGTAATGAAATCATTTTACCCCCGCAACGGCAGCTAATGATTCCTTATCAAGCTGACTGTAATTCCATTCAGTTTTTGATAAGGTGCGGGAGTAAAATGCAATAGGTGCTTCGGTTCTGTTTGTGTGGACGTGACTAAGAACTGCTCCAATGCCAAAAGGAGAGGCATCACAAGCAAGAATTAGTGGTATGCGCTCATCATACTGAACCAAAATGGCAGTTGATGTCAGGAGTTTTTTTACAGCCGCAAAGACTTGCGCTTCGTGGTTGTTCCATTTCCAATGGGCGGAACTGTCAAGCAGACGGTGCAAAGGCTCTGCCACAGTAGCCTTATGAGGTATGAAACAAGAGTAAAAATTGAGAAGGGCCAAAAATGCTTGAAGCTCAACCTTATTGGTTGGCGTGGGTGTGGAGGTAATTGCCTCCACTTTTGAAGGAGTGGGATGGATGCCTTAGTGGTTAATTAAATACCCCAGAAATTCTGCAGATGGCACCCCTAATTTACATTTAGTGTGCTTCAGTTTAAGCCCTGCCTTGCGGAATCTCTGAAAAACAGATCTTAGGGGGGTGACAAGTCCTGATCGGGTGGAAGCAGAAATCAGGACATCATCAAAATAGGGGATCACCCCTTTTATGCCATGGAGCATCTGTTCCATGATGCTCTGAAATATCCCAGGGGCCATGCTAACCCTGAACTGGAGACGGCAGCACTTAAATGCGGCCGGTGGGTTACAATAGTTTGAGCAAGGGCGGTCTCTTCATCAACAGGTAACTGTTGTTAAGCTTGCACCAAATCTAATTTGGCAAATATTTTCCCTTGCCCCAAAGAATGTAATATGTGTTGTACAACTGGTACCGGGTAGGGGTGTGCCTGTAACACTTTGTTCAAAGTTGACTTAAAGTCAGTGCAAATTCTTATAGATCCATCAGATTTGAGAGGGACCACTATAGGCATCTCCCATTTAGCATGGTCCACCGGTTCAATTACACCCTGGGCCAGCAGTTTGTCAATTTCAGCATCCACCTTGTCTCGCAAGGCAAAGGGAACCCTGCGTGCCTTAAGCCGAATGGGAGTAATATTAGGATCTAAATTCAGAGAAATGTGCATTCCCTTATATTTACCTAGGGAATTGTCGAACACGTCAGCAAACATCTGGGTTAAGGCATCAAATTCTTTCTCTTTTGAAGTAGAATGAATGCCTGAAATGGAGAGACCTAACGCCTGGAACCATTCCAGGCCAAGCAGGGAGGCTAACGGCTATGAGGGGCAGGTGGCCCTTGTAGCCCCCATGACGGACATTAAACCGGCCACAGCCAACTATAGGAATAGTGTTGCCTTGGTAATCTTTCAAACAACTTGGGCATGGCTCTAGTTGTTTCCAGTCCAGGCCAGGCAGCAGCATCTTCAAAGTGTTCGAAGAGACTATCGATTTGGCAGACCCAGTGTCCAGCTCCATGGTACAAGGCTGTCCTTCGATGTGGACCTTAAGATAAATCTTAGCACGACCCACACTGCTGAGGGAGGCTGAGCTAACAGCCCAATCAGCCAAGTCAGAAGCATTGTCCTGGACAGCGAAGCAATCATTCAGGAGACAGCCACCTTTAAAAACAGATCCCTTGGCTGAAACGCTTTCACTGGAGCTCAGACTGCCCAGCATAGCCATTCGGCAAACAGATGCTAAGTGTCCCTTTTTGCCGCAGTGGTGGCACACAGCCGACTTGTGCTTGCAATTCGATTGTAGATGGTCACCCCCACAGCTGAGGCAGCCCTTCCAGATTTTCTTAAAAGGAAACATCTCATTTCAAATTGCTTGAGGCAGCTCTCTTCCTCCTCCTCAGAAAAAGTGTCATTGTCTGTTCCTTGTTGATGGACCGAGGAGGCAAGTGACGGCACAGCTGAAGCTTGTTGATAGCAGTGGATTTCAGAAATGGATCTTTCCACCATCTCAGAGGCACGAGCCTCATCCACTGCAAACGTAAGCATAAGATCAGATCTGGCTAAGAGGCGGCGCTGGAGGCATAGATCACGAACGCCAGCAATGAATTGTTCAAGCAATGCCTCATCCAGATTCACAATGTATTGCTGCATATCTTAAAGAGACAAGGTATTGATTCACAGACTCGCCCTTCATTTGAAAACGCTGACGGAAACTATGGCAGCAAGCGAAACGGGAGGGTGTTGGGTAATAATGGCCCCTCAGTTTAGCCAGTAGCACATCCCATGGAATGACATTGACAGAGGTCGGTGCGGCCAAAGCGTGAGCTGTGGCAAACATGTCAGGGCCACAACAACTCAAGAAAAATCTCCATTTCCTGTCAGCTGGCACTTCAGCCATATCGTGTAATTGAAGGAAACATTGGAACCTCTCCAGAAAAGCGTCCCAGGATTCCTTCTCAGGGCGGAATACAGCAAATGCTGGAATGGTGGCCATAGCTAAGTTCTGTAGAGGGTTCATTTCACACTCCTCGTCGCCAGTTTTAAGTCCCTCAGACAGATGGCAGGACACTGGCTGTGCAAACAGGCAACGATTTATTAACTCACTAAGTAGTAACAACAGAACAGCAAACACCCATCTGACAGCTATTTATATAGAGCCTGTCAGATGGGGAACCAATGAGAGGGCTGTGATTGTCCCGCAAGCCGGAAGGCACATCACCAGCCAATCAGCGCATTCCCTGTAGAGATAACTGCTCACCAGTTGTAAGTCCAAGGACTTTGCACATATGATCTTGGAAGCTGCAACCATTGTGATTTCACACTGGTTTCCGAGGGTCAAAATTTTGAACATGTGACCACAGGGATGCTATGAGTCTAAAAAGTTATTTTTTTCCCAATATTTTGATTTAACTTTGAATGATTGCTAAAAGTATGGTTGGCTAAAGGACTCTCAATGTACAACAATGGTTTTCTTTTGTCCAAAATATACAATTTAATTTCCATTCTATTTGAAGGTTATTTGTTCCTTTCTTCTTTCTAAAAACACTGTAGTGAAGGATACTTTAAGATAAAAATGCATTCAAGTATCCAAATTGTCTCATTTAAAAATTATAATAAGTGTATCTCTACTTTATTTTTTTGTTGGTGGAATTAATCTATTCACTATGAAAGTTTCAGAAAGAATTAAAAAGTGTGTGATGTTAACAACCTCTGAATATTCTGCAATAATCTATTTTTAACTTGCCAGTTTGGATGGAAATTCTTCCTTCAGGACATTTTCTGCAACTGTAGCAACAAGATAGTTTCCCCTCCTGAACAACCCTGCTGTAGCCCCGGAGACAGCTCTCCACACATCTGGCCTTAGGAGGTACCTGGAAACAACCATCAGGAAATCAGCAATTTTTTCAGTAGGAATTTTGGGAGGGGCTATTCTTGGTATTCTGAAAGATTGATTGGTCGAAAGACTGAGGGAAATATCTTTAATATTCCTCCATTCTCTGTTGGCTCCCAGTTTCCTCTCCATTTTTGGTCCAAGCACGAGCTTTGACTCCATTGAAGGAAATTTGGACAGTGTTTTTTTCTCTCTAATTTGGCTAATTGGGTTTTTCTCAAAAATTTTACAAATTCTACTGAGCTGCTGTCCTTAGAGACCGTGTCAACCATCTCACATCAAGGTAGGAGCATCGCTCCAGCATTCCCCTCCTACCTTGGGGCCTCTGGAGTTCTGTCCAGTCCCTGGGCAAGCAGGGGTGACAGGCTCCGATCTAGGTAGCTCTCTGGGAGTGGCTGCGAAGCCAGCAAAGTGTGGAGGTAGTGGAATCATTGGCGCAACTGTTTGCGGCCTGGGAAAGCGAGCTGTGGCTATTGGCTTGATGGCATGGCTTGTGGAGCCTCCAGCAGCAGCCTATCATTAGCAGTGGCCATTTTGCCAGGCAATGTGAAGGCAGCCATTTTGTGAGCCAGATGATCAGTGCTTCGGGCCTGCATTGCAAATGTGCTTGCCTCCACAAATCGAGGATGGCAAGCTTCCCGGATAGCAACTGTTGGTGCTCATGAGGGCCGTAATGCCGGCAGGCGTTCCTGTGGCCTGTTTTTGATTGGTGCTTTGGGTCTGCATCGTGGCCACTAATCGAGGCTGGCAGGCCACTCAGTCAGCAGAAGTTGGTGCTTCTGAGGGCCACAACACCAACAGGCATTTCCTATAGCCCCTTTAGAGATTGCCCGACATGTGTGTGAGTGCGATGGCTGCAGCTAGGCCCAACACAATGCAGCCCTCCCCAGAGGCTTGGGGTGACTCCAGGGAGGAGGAAAAGGACAGGCCCAGGACAAGGGCAGCATCTTCCAAGCCTTCGGCCGCCCTACACCCCTCTAGAGCCGCAGTAAGTGATGAACCTAGGTGACAATGGGCCCTGGAAAAGAGGATTGCCATAACTGAGAAACAGGGACCAAATACAAGGCCCAGCTCTCCCAGAAGATCCAGGTCACTTATCAGGCCTGGGTCTCACCAATCTGGCTCTCCTCCCAGGGGCTTCAGGTCTTCTTCTCCCTCTGTCTCCCCTGCTAGGTCAGACAGGCAGATTAGGCAGGGGATTTCCCTGTCCCCATCTATCTCCTCGAGGGCAGTCAGGGATGATGGGGATGATTCTTCAAAGGCACTGCCTGGGACTTCCTCCCAGCTACTAGCCTTGCTCTCCAGGGGCCATCCTTGCCAGGGCCATCCCAGGAGGAGCTTGATGACCTGGAACTTCTCCCTGAAAGTATCAAGAGGCTCATTTCTTCAGTCATTAGAGAAGGGGCTGGATGAGGGTCTTTCCCACAGTACCCTACGTCACCAAATGGCAGCTCTGTCCTCGGTCCTTGCCGGCAATGGTCATTCCCCCATCTCACCTTCCTCTAGTCCCATGATGGCAAACCTATGGCACGGGTGCCACAGGTGGCAACCAGAACAATTTCTTAGGGCATTTGAGGTGTTGCCCTGTCAACTCTAGCATGCATGTGTGCGCTGGCCAGCTGATTTAGGCCTTCTCTTGAGGCATACGCGGAGGCACCGTGGGCTGGTTCTTTGCAGTTTCCAGGGCCAGATCTAAGCACTCCGTGGGCCTTGAGCATACAGGCCTTGAGATTGACACCTCTATTTTAATCTAACTGGATAAAAGCCATTGTGCTTGGCTTTTATTTTAAAAGACATGGTAAAGAAAGTTTACAGAACAAGCCCACAGTAGTTTTTGGAATTGACTTACTTCATGATTATCTGGAATAGGCTTATTGTGAAAATTGGCTCAAGCATTCTTTCTTCTTTGAGCTTTTAGTTTGCACAGGCCAAAGTCTTCACTAATTACTTTCAAAAGTGTGCCACTGTTTTTGTGCTAGATAAGTAGCATATAGATCTCCTACTGATCAATAGGGGGTGGGGGAGAGAGAACTGTGAGGAAAACAAGATTTTGGAGAAATGTCTGTGGAGATTCTCAATCATCCAGGACATGTTTGCTGTTCAAAAGGCAACTGGACTTCCTCAGTTCCCCCCCCCCCTTGGAAACATTTCTCTTCTTATCCAAGAAGAACTGAAGAAACAAGTGTTGCTGTCACAGTCTTCTCATGGTGCCTGGACATTGTTGGTGTTTGTGTGGGGCACAACAGGCTTTGGCTGAATCCTGGTAAAACCGAATGGCTTTGGATGAGTAGGGACTTTACCATCTTTAGTTCTGGATGGAACTACTTCAGGGTTCCCTGGACTCTCTACTTGCAATTGAAAAGAGTTACATCAATGGTCATATTATTGTACCATAACATTTTGCGGAACATATTTCTATATCACAGGATCTTTAAATATTCTTTTTCTTGGATTTGGGCTCAAGTTGCACATGGGGTTTGTTTGAGCCAATGCAAATACATTCAGAACATAGGTGGGTTACTCCCAGTTCGGGCCGCATGAGGCAAACAGGTAGTAGCGGCGGCAGGAGGTCCACCCAACCACCCAGACACTTATGTGCATGTGCAGAAGTGCTGCATGCATGTATGCCCGAACCGGTAATAAAAATCTACCACTGATCCACTCTCAGCAACTAACCAAAAGGCAATCATGGCAAGGTGAGCAGTCATGGCAAGGTGAGGCCATGTGTCACTTGCACTCTTCCCCGGACCATGAGGCACTGCACTCAATTACTCAGGCCTTCATCATCTCATATCTGGACTACTACAATGTGCTCTACATTGTGTTAACCTTGAAGGGTATTTGGAAACTGTAGCTGCCACAAAATGCAGAAATGCTCAGAATTGGAACATATTATTTTATTCTGGTTTCTTCCTTGACATGCTAGTTACAGTGATGGAATTGATGATTAGCAACCGGTAGAGTTTATTGGACCCCTTTTACATTCTGATCTGTAAGCAATTCGTTCTGAGTAGTTTTCATCCTACTTTTACATTCTCTGTTAAGATATGGATTCATGAATGGAAAACAACTGAAATCTGTCTTAGAAATATCCATAATTTTCTTGTAAGGTTTAAGATTTTGTAGATTAAGAAATTATCCATTCCTCCTCCAGTTTTCAAATCTGTGAAAAATACTCAAAACTGAGAAATCTTTTATGTATTTAGAATATAGGCCATCTGTATGGAGATGAGTGATTCAAGTCTGAAATTTGTGAGGTGTGTGTGTGTGTTAAATTTACTTTAGTTACAAACGCTTTCCATACAAAATGTTCTTCCATCTTTAGTTATTTATTTGTGATGGAATGTGCACTTGGAGAAGGATTGGGCTAGGAGCTCAGCAACAGCATAGTTTGCTAGGGAGAATTCTATGTATTACAGAAGCAAATCCAATTAAGAGACAGTATGGAAAAGGAAGGAACAGGCTCAGAGTAGGCACACCCTAGAATCTATTTATTTGTTTGTAAAGATATAGCTTTAGTCAGGCAAGATTCTGTCTATTAGATGTAAGCATTTAAATAATTGCACTAAATTGGATTTCACTACGTCCTCTTTGGGCTTGAGCCTGATATTATCAGATTCTGATGATCCAACAGAATTCACCAAATTAGAGGACAATGCCAAATTGAAGAAGTCTTGGGAGTTAACCTCTGGAAAGAGTGCTTTGGTGATCACAAGAACCTTATCTGTGTCTCTGGGTGACTCACTCCTCCCATCAGGAAGGGGCTTTAATGCTGAAAAATCAAAATAGATTCAGATTGGATTTGACCATTAAATTATCTTCTGGCCAGATATTGTTTTGTGTTAAGATTTTGTAATTGTAATTATATTCGAATTTGTATACCGCCCTTTCTCCCTTACGGGACTCAGGGCGGTGAACAGGCAATGATAAAAAACAATAATAAAAACATCAATATAAATACCTATGCTAAAAATAAATTAAATACTAAGCCTGCTCTAAAATGCACAATAAAAACCCCAATAAAACCAGATTAAAAGCTACACCAGGCCGGCCGTACGAAAAAGATGGCTCGGCAGAACAGGTGCAGGTCCGTAGGTGTGCAGAGGTCAGGGGGCAGGCCATTCCAGAGGGCAGGAGCTGCCACAGAGAAGGCTCTCCCCATAGGGGTCGCCAGCCAATTTTGACTGGCTGACGGCACCCTGAGGAGGCCCTCTCTGAGGGAGCGGACTGGTCAAAGGGAGGTATTTGGTAGGAGGCGGTCTTGCAAGTACCTAGGTCCCTTGCCATAGAGTGCTTTAAAGGTTGTTACTAGCACCTTGAAGCGCACCCGGAAAGCCACAGGCAGGCAGTGCAGCTCGCGCAGGAGAGGTGTTACATGGGGGCATCTGGAGGCTCCCAGAATCCCTGCGCAGCCACATTCTGAACTAGCTGGAGCCTCCGGGTGCACCTCAAGGGAAGTCCCATGTAGAGAGCGTTACCGTAGTCCAGGCGGGAGATGATGAGGGCTTGAGTGACCATGCGTAAAGCATCACGGTCCAGAAAGGGGCGCAACTGGCGTATCAGACGAACCTGATAAAAAGCCCCCCTGGCAACGGCTGTCACATGATCATCCAAGGACAGGCGAGTATCCAGGAGGATGCCCAAGTTGTGGGCCCTCTCCGCGGGGGCTAATGATATGCCCCCAATAGCCAGAGATGGAACCAACTGGCTATGCCGTGATGCCGGAAACCACAGCCACTCGGTCTTGGACGGGTTGAGTCGAAGCCTGTTCCTCACCATCCAGACTCGCACGGCCTCCAGGCACCGGGACATCACTTCCGTGACATCATTGGGGTGGTCCAGGGTGGAGATGTACAGCTGGGTGTCATCCGCGTACTGATGGAATTCCACCCCGAAACCATGGATGATCTCACCCAGCGGCTTCATACAGATATTGAACAGGAGAGGCGAGCGGACCGACCCCTGTGGCACCCCAAAAGTGAGGTGCCTTGACGTCAACCTCTGCCCTCCTGCCAACACAAATTGCGACCAGTCAGAGAGGTAGGAGGAGAACCACCGTAAAACGGTGCCTCCCAACCCCAACCCCTCCAACCGGCGCAACAGGATACCATGGTCGATGGTATCGAAAGCTGAGAGATCTAACAGGACCAGGGTAGAGGAATAACCTCTATCCCGAGCCCTCCAGAGATCATCGACCAATGCAACCAATGCCGTTTCCTTGCTGTACCCAGGCCGGAAGCGGGACTGGTGCGAGTCTAGATAGACAGCTTCATCCAGGTGGTTAGGGAATTGTCATGCCACCACACTCTCAACAACCTTCGCAAGAAATCGAAGGTTGGAGACAGGACGGTAATTGGCCAAAACAGCTGGGTCCAAGGAGGGCTTCTTGAGGAGGGGCCTCACCACTGCCTCTTTCAAGGCGGCCGGTAGAAACCCCTCATGGAGCCAGCCTCATGTAACCTCCCGGGTGGCCAATACCAACCAAGAGGGACATGGGTCCAGTAAACATGTGGTGGAGTTCAGTCACCCCAGTATCCTGTCCATGTCCTCGGGAGTCGCAGGATCGAACTCTTCCCAAATAATGGTCTCAAGACCTGCCTCCGTCAGCCCATCTGGACTAATCCAATTGGAGGCTAACCTGTCCCAGATCTGATCAATTTTATCATGCAGATAACACCCAAATTCCTCTGCACAACCCTGCAGAGGGGGATCCTGCACCCCCAGATGAAGGAGGGAGCGGGACACTCTAAACAGGGCAGCATGGCAGTTATCTGCAGAAATAGCTCCGTTTCGCCGCTTTTATCGCCACTAGGTAGGTCCTTAAATGGGACTTTACCAGTGTCCGGTCAGATTCGGAGTGGGTGGTCTTCCAAACGCCCTCTAGGCATCTCTTCCAATGCTTCATCCCCCTCAGCTCCTCGGAGAACCAGGAAGCCAAGGTAGATCGGTGTTGGGTGAGTGGCCACAAGGGCACGACCCGGTCCAGGGCCCCTGTGGTCGCACTATTCCAGGCGACCACTAGGTCCTCAGTCGAATCGTGGGTCATGGTATCAGGTATTGGCCCAAGCTCCGTCTGGAACCTCTCAGGGTCCATCAGGCGCCTGGGGTGGAACCATCTTGTTATTTCCGGTTCCGCCTCCCCGTGGTGAGGTGCGGCGGTTGGAAAGGCCAACCAAAGGAGAGAGTGATCTGACCATGACAGGGGCTCGATGACTATTTCCCCTAAACCAAGATCACTCAGCCACTGGCCGGTGACAAAAACTAAGTCCAGTGTGTGTCCTCCAGTGTGAGTGGGGCCACAAACTAACTGGGTCAGGTCCATGGCCGTCATGGTAGCCATGAACTCCCAAGCCGCCTTAGAAGCTTTACCTATCAATGGCAGATTGAAGTCCCCCATGACTAACAGCCTGGGGGTCTCAATTGCCATCTCGGCTATCACATTGAGGAGCTCGGGTAGGGCTGCTGATATGTAGTGGGGTGCCAGGTACACAATCAGCACGCCCTGCTGGGATGAAGGACAGCCAAATGTTGCAGAAGATGATCAGCTTGGCTTCATTGAAAGTATCCATCAACTTCCTTGCAAAGAATGCCAGAGTAAAAATGATGGTGGCCTGCAGTCCCAAGTAGCTGAGGACAATGTAGAAGGTGATATTTGTACTTCATTACGTTGCACGATAATTTCATCATTTTATGAATGAATGTCCAACTCTGGGAAGGGAGGAGATATGATCATCCATACCAGACAGATAACAACTTCTGTGAAGGAAACCAAAGAGAATGACTGAGCCTGCCAACCTTTTCCCTATCCACTTCCTCACTGTGTATCCTGGCTTGGTGACCAGAAATGCTGAAACAACCATGATTGTTTTGGCCAAAATACAAGAAACTGAGATCAAGAAAATGGTACTAAAGATTGTTTGCCTGAGAATGCAAGTCACTTCCCCAGGAAAACCAATGAACAATGTAAGTTATATGCAAGACCGTCTTCTGCCCCATACATCCCTTCGACCGATCTGCTCCCACAGAAAGGGCCTTCTCAGGGTGCCGTCAGCTGGGCAATGCCAGTTGGCGGCACCCAGGGGAAGGGCCTTCTCTGTGGTGGGCCCTACCCTCTGGAATGACCTTCCCCCTGAACTGCGCACCATCTCAAACCACCGCCTCTTCCGCCAGCGTCTTAAAACGCACCTTTTCCAACAAGCCGGCCTAGCGTAACCTCCCGTTTTGACTGTTTTTAGATAGATTTTAATTCGAGGGATTTTATACTATTTTAGTACAGGGCATGGATTTAATAGTTTTTTAAAATTTGTATTTTTGTTATATTTGTATTGTTTTAAATTTCCTGTGCGCCGCCCTGGGTTCTTTTTGGAGAAGGTGGGGGGTATAAATTTGAATAAAATAAAAAAATAAAAAAGTAAAAGTAAGTGATGGAAATAAATAAAAGATAGTGAGAAATCACAGTAACAGAATTCCATAGGTATAAACTACTTGTGCAAAACAGAGTTTGATTGCAGAGTTATGTCAGAATATCTTGAATATTCCAATTCTCCCCATGGACACCCTGAGTCACCAGAAAATTAAATTGGATTTCACTGTGTCATCTTTGGGCTTGAACTTAATATTACCAGTTTCTGATGATCAACACAATTGACCAAATTAGAAGACAATGCCAAAATGTTGAAAAATAGAATAAGGGTTCAAATTGAATTCAACCATTAAGTTATCTTCTGGTCAGATGTTGTTTTGTGTTAAGTTGTGGCTTTAAGATTATGATATAGCACTTGGGGAGAAAGATGCAACCCAGTAGACCTGCAGCAGAAGCCAAGATGGAGAAGATCTCCACAGCCACCATGTATTTCCCCTTGGTGCTCAGATAGGCTGGGATGAAGGACACCCAAATGCTGCAAAATATAAGCATGCTGAAGGTAATCAGCTTAGCTTCATTGAAAGTGTCAGGTAATTTCCTTGCAAAGAATGTCACAATGAAACTGATGGTGGCCAGCAATCCCAAGTAGCTCAGGACAATATAGAACATGTTATCTGAACCTTCATTACACTGCACAATAATTTCCTCAACCTGTGAATGCTTGTCTAATTCTGGGAAGGGAGGAGATATGATCAACCACATCACACAGATAACAATTTGGATGAAGGAGCCAAGGACAATAGCTGATCTCTCCAGACCTTTTCCTAGCCACTTCCTCATTGTGTTTCCTGGCTTGGTGGCCAAAAAGGCTAGGACGACAGTAATGGTTTTGGCCAAGACACAGGAAATTGAGATGGAGAAAATGATACTAAAGACTGTTTGCCTGAGAATGCAAGTCACTTTCCCAGGCCAACCAATGAACAAAAAGGGACAGAGAAAACAAAGGAGAAGAGAAGAAGCAAGGACACATGTGATGTTTCTATTGTTGGCTTTGACAATGGGGGTGTCCCAGTGAAGAAAGAAAGTCAATGCCACCAAAATGATGGTTGCTGAAAAGAAAAGAATCAAGGAAGTCAGAACGATTCCTAATGGTTCACCAAAAGATAAATAGCTGAAATGTTTGGGAAGACATTGGTCTCTTTCTGCATTTGAATATTGATCTTCCGAGCATCTCTCACATTGATCTGCATCTGAAAGACATGAAGAAAGCCTTGTCATTTCCAAATAGAAAGAGAATATAGAGCTAACACAGAGAATCTAGTCTAAAGTAGAGAAATTACTCTAACGTAAAGAGCCAACGTAGAGAAAGCATACTTGGTAAACAAGGGACAAGTTAAATCGGTCATGCCCAAGATTATGACCTTTCTCTCTCATGATTTTTAAGTGAATCACGGCGGTTGTTAAATTAATCATCATTTTAAAGAGAATCTGGTTTGCCCCATTGATTTGTCAGAAGCTGACTGGGAAGGTCACAAACACCAATCATATAAAACTGGAAGCTGTAACCATTGTGATTTCTCACTGGTCCATGGGTTGCTCTGAGTCTTTAAAGTTATCGTGTTTTGCAGAGTATAAGATGCTCTGAAGTATAAGACGCACCTAGCTTTTGGAGAGGAAACAAGGAGTGGGTGGGAAATCTGCCTCTACCTCTCAGCAATTTTCCTCCTTGCAGCAAATGGCAAACAGTACAGATGATATACATGGTTTGTGGTGTATTTTTGTCCATGTGCCTGACCCATAGAAATAGCAAAGAATTGGAGAAATGTACATTATGGCAGTATATTTATGCCAGAAAGGTTTCTTAAATGTAGTCACAATAACTCTTTCCAATTATTTAAATAGATCTACTCTAAACATGACTAAGTTAGTGTCTAATTTAGCTGCCTTATCTTAATACTACAACAGGATACTGTTACATTTCAGACTATAGTAAAGATGTTATTAATATTGATGTGGCTTTCTGGAAGTATACATTATTCTTTGCTATTTAAAAGAAGATACAGTCGCACTGGGCCCCTCAGATTAAGCATTTATGTTAAAAGGCATCTTCATTTTGTTAAATTGTCTAGAACAGTGGTAGGCAAACTCATTAGTCAAAAGAGCCAAATATCAACAAAAGCTCGACTGAAATTTCTTTTGAGAGCCGGAAGGTGTGGCCTGTTTTGAGGGCGTGGCTCAGCGGTCATGTGACCGGATGGGCATGGCCAACTTGGAAACTGTGGTGAAACTCACTTAACAACGGTCTTGCTTAGCAACCAAAATTTTGAGCTCAATTGTGGTCATAAGTTCTCTCATCTCTCTCCAACTTTCTTTTCTTTCTTCCCTTCTTTCTCTTTCTCTCTCTTTCTGTTTCTCTCTGTCTCTCTGAGTCTGTCTATCTGTCTGTCTCTCTCTGTGGCTCTTTATCTCTCCCTCCCTCCCTGTCTCTTTCTGTCATTCTCTGTGTCTCTCTCTGTCTCTCTGCCCTCCCTTCTTCTCTGTCTGTCTGTCTCTGTGGCTCTTTGCCTCCTTCCCTCCCTCTCTCCCTGTCTCTTTCTGTCATTCTCTGTGCCTCTCTCTGTCTCTCTGCCCTCCCTTCTTCTCTGTCTGTCTGTCTCTGTGGCTCTTTGCCTCCTTCCCTCCCTCTCTCCCTCCCTCCCTGTCTCTTTCTGTCATTCTCTGTGTCTCTCTCTGTCTCTCTGCCCTCCCTTCTTCTCTGTCTGTCTGTCTCTGTGGCTCTTTGCCTCCTTCCCTCCCTCCCTACCTGTCTCTCTCTGTTTCTCCCTCCCTCCTTCCCCCCCCCTCTCTCTTTGTATCTGTCAGACCCTGATTCCCTCCGTCCGTCTCTCTCTCGCTCTGTGCCTCTCTGTGTCTGTCTGTCACTGTCCACAAAATACCGCGTGGAGGAGCGGCGGGCTCTGTGGTGATGGCGAGGCCTTCCGCTGGGGGAGGGGTGTCCCCTTCACATTCCTCGTCTCCCCGGATGCCGCCTGGAACCATCATCAGCCGCGCAGACTTGCCGCTTTTCCATGCCGCGCAAAAGATAGGCGCGTGCAATTATAACGCAAGTTTCCACCGCCACGAACTCTCCAAGATTGTAATTGGGCGGGGCATGCGCGCGCCTATCTTTTGCACGGCATGGAAAAGCGGCAAGTCTCTGCGTGGCTGCGGATGGCTCCGGACGGCATTCGGGGAGATGAGGAACGTGAAGGGGACCTCGCGGACCTCTTTCTTTCTTTCTTTCTTTCTTTCTTTCTTTCTTTCTTTCTTTCTTTCTTTCTTTCTTTCTTTCTTTCTTTCTTTCTTTATCTCTCTCTCCCACTTTCTTTTTCTTTCTGTTTTTCTTTCTCTCTTTTTCTTTTTGTCTCTCTCTGTCAATCTCTCTCTTTATCTGTCTCTCTCTCCTCCCTCCACCCATCTATCATTCTGTGTGTGTGTGTGTGTGTGTGTGCCTCTCTCTCTGATTGCCTCTCTCCCTCCCTCTCTCTCTGTCTCTCTGTTTGTCTCTTCCTCCCTCCCCCTCTGTCTCTCTCTGTATGTAAGTCTCTCCTTCCCTCTCTCCCTCCCTCCCCCCCCCGGAAGCAGTGGAAAGCCCGGCACACTGGCCGGAGAGCACACGGCCGCCGCCTCCCTCAGCGAGCGGGCGGGGAGAGCACCCGAGGCCGCGGCCATCCAAGCACCGCGGAGGCTGTCTGGGTGCTGCACGCCCACCTCCGTCCCAGCCTCACGTGGCAGCCAGTCCCGGAAAGCACGGCACGGCGGCCTCTGCAGGCGGCTGTTGCTGCTGCTGTCCCCGAGCCCTGCAACATGCAGCTCCTGCCGTCCGAGCGCACGTTTCCACCAGGTCCCTCTTTGGCCCCTCAGGTCCGGCTCTTCCTCTCTCTCCCCCTCCGCCCGGAGGCAGCGGAGGGCCCGGCAGCAGAGCACCCGGGGCTGCGGCTGTGCCCGAGCCGTCCGGGTGCCAGGCACCCGCCTCCCTGGGCGCACGGCGCACGGACAGCTCCGGCGCAGCCCCGGGCGCTCCCCCCGCCCATTCGCTCACTCATTACAGGGGGAGGCAGCCACAGGGAAGCCGTCAGGCCGGGGCTCTTTTCTGTCTCCCAGACAGCTCTGGGGGTGAGCTGAGTAGCCTGCTCTTGGAAGTGGTGGCTGTGGCCGATGGGCTTGGTCCTGGCCTCTCGTTCTGTCTGCCCGGGAGACAGAGTCCAGGGAGGAAGATAATGGCCATTTTGGAGACAACATGTCCAGCGCCTTCCACTCGCACCCGCAGCAGCAGCACCCGTCACTCCCCGTTGCCTTCGGAGGCAAAGGAGACAACCGCTCCTCTTGGTGGGGTGGCCGTGCTCGTGTGCTCTGGCCCTAAGCCTCGTGTCCCCCCTGCAGGGCCAAGCGTGGCTCACCTGCGCTGGGAGGACTTCCTGGGTCTCCCCCAAGGGAGGCGGGCGCGCAGCGGCCGGATGGCTCCGGCGAAGCTGCAACCCCGGGCGCTCCCCCCCACCCGTTTGCTCGCGGGGGGGTGGAGGGAGAGAGGAAGAGCCACACCGAGGGGCCAAAGAGCCACTCGTGGCTCGCGAGCCGCGGTTTGCCGACCACTGGTCTAGAACAATAATAAAACAGTCTTTAAAAAATAAGTCTAATAATTTGAACGTTCTATAGGCATTTATAGTTATTGACTTACCCTCTTGCAGCAAACAGCAAACAGCCCTTTTCAGTTTCAATTTCAGCATGGGCCTCCTGATGATCAGCTGTTTCAGGCTGCAAGGATTGCTATAGCCTATTGCCACTTCCAAAAGCCCCATTTTCAGCCTCCACAAGCCTCATTTTCCACCCGTTTTGGGCAGTGGAGATCAGAATGGGTGAAAAATGGGACACACAGAGGCTGAAAATGGGGCTCATGGAGGTGGCAATTGGCAATGGCAATCCCTACAGCCTGAAACAGCTGATGGTCAGGAGTCTAATCCAACTGACACTCAGCTGTTTGTGCTAAGGAGGCAAATTGCTGGGAGGCCAAAGGGTGGCAGGCCTCCATTCAATGTATAAGACACATCCAAATTTGCACCCTCTTTTAGGAGGGTAAAAGTGCATCTCATACTCTGAAAAATACAGTACTTTTTCAATATTTTGGTTTAACATTTAATGATTGCTAAAGGAATGGTTGACCTAAGGACTCTCAATGTACAACAATCCTTTTCTCTTTTCCAAAATAAAAAATTTAGTTTCCACACTATTTTAACGTTATCTTTCTCTTTCTCCTTTCTAAAAACACTGCAAATCTTAGTATAGTGAAGGATAGTTTAACATATAAACACATTCAATGTTGAAAATGTCTGAATTTCTGCATTTATAATTCTATTTTTAACTTGCCAGTTTGGACTGATATTCTTCCTTCAGGACATTTTCTACAACTGTAGCAACAAGATGGTTTCCCCTCCTCTACAACCCTGCTGTAGCCTCGGAGGCAGCTCTCCACACATCTGGCCTTAGGAGGTACCTGGAAATAAGAATCAGGAAATCAGCATTTTTTCTTTAAAAATGACACCATGGGATGATATCCACCAATAACAAACCTTTTTTCCTTTCAAAAAGTAATTCCGTGTTACTCTTTTTCTCTATTCATAGTTTCATATTCAGAGAAATTCTAAGATAAAGTTGAAATAGAGACTACTAAAATGAATACAAATACTATTGTTTATTTTTTTTAAATGAGAAAAAAGGTTGAAAGATTTTAGTTTTTAACATTATGTAAAATATGCAGAAATTCAGTTTAAATAATTATCATATTGTTTCATCCAGTGTCAGAACATTTAAAAAATTACTTTTTTTTAATAGAAATAGAGAAAAGAAAATATCCTACTCATATTTATTCTGCATGTAATACATTTTAATACATTTTAGGTGTAAATATTACAGTTGCATCCAGAATATAATCACCATCCTTCACTTCTGTAATAGTCCATAATAGTAATCAAAAATATCTTCTTCTAAAGATTATAGTTACTTTACTAAAGGTAAAGATAAAGGTTTCCTTTATCCAGTCATTCCTGACCCTAGGAGGCAGTTTTCATCTCCATTTCTTAGCTGAGGAAGCCAGTGTTGTTGAAGATAATTCCATTGTCATGTGGTGGACATCAGTACATGCTGAAGTGCATGGAAGACTTATTTTTCCACTGAAGTGGGAAAATTTATCTACTCGCATTTGCACGCATTTGAACTACTAGGTTGGTAGAAGGTGGGACAAATAACCGGAGCTCACTCATTAAACCAGCATTTGGGTCTTGAACGCAGAGTGTCAACTTTTCAGATAACAAGCTGGGCGTCTTTAACCAATGAGTCATCGCTTAACTACATTACCTTAAAAAATCTTACCTGCCGAAATTTGGGATTCCACACAATGGCTCTTTCATTGAGGCTGAACATTTTCCCATCAGGAGTTTTGGAGTCCATCCTTCCAACATGGACTCTCTGGAAAGATCTATTCTGAAAGACGACCAAGTTGAAGATGTCATACCCTGGATCAAAATCCCCCTTCTCGTCAAAAAATATTTCTTCTCCCACACTGTTATTAAAGCGAGTGTTTCTCAAAAAGTAGTGAAGCTGGTTTGAAGGGAGAAGAAAAGTAAGTTCAAATCAGAATTTCCTCAATATTTCCCAAAATTTGGTAATATTCACAATCCCAACAGTGTTTCTGTAGTGAAGCTTATCACAATTGTAACTGACATCTGTTCTGGTGTGTTTCGGATATCTTATCAACCCACATTCCAAAACTCAGTTTGAATTGAAAGCACGCACAAAGAGAACTGGTACCGGTTCACATAGCAACCCACCCTTGAAGTATAGAGGAATAAGTCATTGCTAGCACAAAGGAGATCTGTAAAAACCTCTAAGTTGTTGATATTCACCAGGCTGGAAACATTTACAAAACTATTTCCAAAGATATTGAATTTCACCTGTGCACTGTCAGGCAAATCTTGTACAAGTGGAGGTAATTCAACCCTACTCTCTCCCTCTCCAAACAGTCAAGAAAACATCAAGTGAAAGGCATCTAGTACTTTGAGAAGAAAACTGAAGAATTAGGTGAATGTCAAGGTTTCAAGGATAAAACTGCTAAATTCTAGGAAAAAAATTGATACCAAATTATTGCTCGCAAAAGACCACATGGATAAGTCAGAAGTCTTTCAGAACAATTATCCATGAATGAAAAGTTGCAGAAAATTTTATGAGGTCAAAATAAAACTTTTTATTTTCAGAGAAAAGCATGACATTGGTAAAAAGCAAACAATGTGCCCCCTGCCCAAGAACCGTAGACAATCTGTGAAAGATGATGGTGACAGTCTTCTTTGGTTTAGCCTTTGTAAATAGAGACAGCTCATGCCCCATATTTCCCAATTGTACCACAACCAATTACAACAATCTACTACATGTCAATTTTATAGAAGCTGCCATTAAAAAGGCACTATGCAGCCAAATACCATTTCTATCTATTGGCCATGATGGATTATGTGTCTACTTCTTAAAAAAGCTTTCAACCACCATAGCAGAACCTCTTAGCATAATATATGAAATATCCTTCAGAACTAGCTCTTTGCTTAATTTATTGTCACTTACCTGGCCATCCCTATCTTCAAAAAGGCCTAGCCTAGTTGAAAACTACATACCAATCTCATTACGTTGCATCACTGGCAAAGTTGTGAAATCAATCATAAACCAACCCTCTACTTAGAGACAAACAACCTACTCTCTAACAAGCAGTCTGGCTTCAGAAAAAGAATATTCTGCAATCTGCAACTCCTACACTGCAAAAAATTATGGACTTCACATCTTGACCATGGTAAAGCAATAGATGCAATTTATATAGACTTCTGTAAAGCCTTTCATTCAGTGGTACACAACAAACTACTTCTAAAACTAAAATCTTAAGGCATCTCCAGTTCCCTGAATAAGTCTATAGCTGCGTTCCTATCAAACAGGCAACAAGTAGACAAAATAGGAAACAGCCTATCAAATCCTGTACCTGTTAACAGCATTGTCGCCCAAGGTAGTGTTTTAGAACCCACACTCTTTATACTTTACATAAATGACCTTTACAATCATTTCATAAGCAACTACATTCTCGTCGCTGATAATGTAAAACTATTCAACACTACAGATAATGCTACTACTCTACAAAAAGACCTTGACTATGTGTCAGAATGGTCAGACAATTGGCAACTCCAAATCTCAACCAACAAGTGCTCTGTCTTACACATTGGCAAAAAAAAATTGAGAGAGGTGGTACCTCCCATCAACTCTGATTATTTGTGGTACAAAACTAATTGATAAACATCCCACCAGAAAAGAGTTCTTTCTGGAGTTGGTTTGAATTGGGACACTGCACAACCAAAAGCATGAATGATTGAATTGCAGACAGTAATTACTAACAGTTAATTGTGAAGAGGAAGTTACCTAGAGCCTTCATACTACTGATTCATGTTTCTTCCACTTCATACATGTTTCTGGGAAGGACAAAGACATACCTGCTATGGCTGAAAATGAAAATCAGGATATGCTCCCTTCAGATTACTCATTGCAGCTTGCTTTATTCTGCTTGAACGCAATGCTTGCAGAGTGTGTGCTACAGAATAAACTGCATTGTAGATATTGTAGCTCTCACCAGACATGGACATTTCAAAAACAGAACCAGGGGCTTTGCTCAAGTCTTCCTTCCCAGTGCAGTGTTTCACTCCTTTGGAATTTGTGCTGAAGGAACAGTCAAATATAGTCCACCACAACCTACTCATGAGAGAAGAGGAGCTTGCAAATTGCTTTCTCCTCTCAAGGAACCCATGAAAGCCTGGTACCGTTTTTGTGTGCAGTGCAAAGTATAAGGACCCGTTGAAAGTTTGGGCTGGGAAACTCCCCGGTTTAAATATCATCACAGTGAAATCCCACTGAGAAGTCATGATCCACACTCTGTGATATACTTTCTTTTTCTTGGACCTTTCAGAAAGATACAGTATTATTTGTAAAGCCTCCATAGGTTGGATGGTCCCAGAAGCAAGGAACACATCAATTTTCTTCTCTCGCATCGTGTCTTGTATCTTGGATATATGTGAAGTAACTATATCTGCAGTAGACTCTCCACCTTTAAAAACTGGGATCAATTGCTTCCAAGCTATGCAAATATCATTCTGGAAGAGCTTTGGCTGGATATTTTGAAGAAAGGCTTCTCCATTCTCATCCTCTGATGTGAGGAGGCCAATCCAGTTCCATCCAAAATGTTTCAGTAAATGAATAATGCCCTGATATTGGACTTTGTCATTGGGAACCATACTGAAGAAATAAGGAAACTGCTCTTTATCACTCAGAACTGGGTCAAACTGACCAAAGCCAATCTGTTTGGAAGAAAGGAGCACAGAAAATTAAATAGAGAATCTTTTAGGGATCTTGAAGAACATAGAGCTTTTCCATTCTGCCTAGAATTTTTGATTCTAGTGCAACAGCATGACAGAATCAGAAATACTCCAAATTTCCCATCAAGATCTTCTTTGAGCATTTTTGCTAAAGAAACCAATTTATGAAAAATGGCCATACCTGTGGAAACTTATAGCTATTCAAAATGTGGGCCATCTGGAGAGAATTTTGAGAGTGGAGGCCTCCAATGATGGGCAAGAAGTCTGTCTTCCTCCTTCCAGCACAGTTGAAGTTGATGGGGCTCCCTTGGTCCAGAAACAGATGGCCTAGAACATGTTTACCGGCCTGCCTGACACTGAATCTATTCTCATAAAATCTCAGAATTACTGTAGTGTTGGGGAACTTTCTTTTGATCTCATGAACAGCAAAAGACATTGAAAACCGGTGCTGGAAGTTTTTTGGTATTAGGCTAAAATAAAAGTGCACAAATACATATAATCATATCTCCAAAAGAATTAAATCCAGTTGAGCAAAAGAATGGGAACAATAGATCTCAGTGCTTTGTAAGATAGTATAGATTCTTTCTGTTCAAATCAGCACACCCTGATACTGCTGCCTTTCCCAGTAGAAGACTGTAATTGAACTCAACCAGTTATAAAACTTTGTTGCAATTTGACACATGTGAAAAGCAGTTTAAAAAGTTGGATCAGATTTACTCTATTTTAAAAGGTATGTATCAAAATAATTAATTTTCCTGAACCAATTGATCATTAATAATAATAATAATAATTTATTAAACTTATTGACTGCTCCCTCTCCCCAAAGGGACTCGGAGCGGTGCACAGGGCTAATAAAACAATAAATACATACATATAGTTAAAAAACAAATTAAATATTTCCCTGCGCTAAAAATCCAATTAAAAACTAAAATCCCCATCTAAAATTTCTAACAGTCCCATCGAAGAGAGACTATCCTAGGCCAGCCAAGCAGAACAGATATGTTTTTAGTTTTAGACGGAAGGAGCGGAGGTCCGTGGTAGTTCTAATGTCGGGGGGAAGGTTGTTCCAGAGGGCTGGGCCCGCCACAGAGAGAGCCCTTCCCGTGGGCGTCGCCCGATGACAAAGTCTAGTGGACGGCACCCGGAGAAGTCCCTCTCTGTGGGAGCGAATCGGCCGTGTGGATGTGTGCGGCAGGATCCGATCCTGCAAATAGCTAGGTCCCGAGCCATGGAGCGCTTTAAAGATGATGACTAGAACCTTGTATTAGTATTCTTTGTCCCTTTGTGGTGAGATGGGTGCGGGTTACAAATGGGAATAATAATAATAATAATAATAATAATAATAATAATAATAATAATAATAATAATAATAATAATAATAATAATAATAATAATAATAATAATAATAATAATAATTGTGCAGAAACTGTTCAAATCTTTTAGGTGGAAACATTCAGCAAGGCGTAAACCTGCAGGCAAATGGTTTGGAGAGGAAAATTGGAAATCCTTTTCCTAACTGATACAACGATGCTCTATTTACTTAGTAAAGTCATCTATTAATAGATCCTGGGTGTGTCTTTGAAAGTCGAGGAATACCAGTGTATAACTTCTTCAGTTAAAACTTGGTGGATCTATGTTATTCTTGTGTATTAAATTACATATCAGATATAACATTTCTATTTGGAATCCCAATTTGCAGTTTTTTTTCTTTCATTCTTGTGGAAATGTTTTTCCAAGAACACTGAACGAAATGAATCATCTCTCTATGTAATTCTTTCTACAACTGCTGTAAAAGTTAATTTGTAACTACATACTTCAAACAATAATTTGATTACTATAATCTGTAATTGTGAACAATTTATGGAGCATAATATGAGCAATTGGAATTATATTCCCTTTAAAATTCATCTCCTAAATATCTTATTAGAAAGAGTTGCAACTGCCTGAATTTCAGTTTGGGAATCCTAAATAGGTCAATCTTAGAAATATGCCAGGTATTTGCTCTATTGAAAAAGATTTAGAATTAAAAGTTCACATTTTTCACCAATCAAAATTCAATTTTTGAGAGTTTATGTTAAAATGCAGCTTCATAATTCTAGATCTCTAAGATGGTCCTTTATAATATGCACAAAATCCCACTTTCTATTTTCCGAAGGACTTGAAGTCATGTTGAAAATGCCAAAATGTGGCAACCAAGGGAGCAGGGCAACCTTGGATGTAAAATCATGCTCTTATCCATATTCTATCCCCTTTTTCTGAAGTTGTATTACACTTTATTTGAAGATGAAAGGGGTACTTACTGTCTAGTTTTGGCGGAATATGGCTCTTTTGTTAAACTCTCTATCACTTCATCAGTATACATAAGGGAAATAAATCCTCCAAGTATCATTTGAGATCTGGAGGTGCTAATCTTGCTTCGTGCTTTGGAAGGATGGATGCAGATGGATTTCAAACGCTCATTGAAACAGTCAGGAAGGAAGAAGAAGAGCAGAATAATTTTAAACGCCAGCAGTCTTGAGCCACCATCCCACCTGTTGAAATATTTGGTGAACAACATGTAGCTGTCACCTTTACAAGGAACTAGAGCTAATGGGAAATATCCACTGAATATGAGAATGGGGGGGGGGGTATTCTTTTTATAAATAAAAAGATAAAGATAAACGTTTGGATTGTTAAATGCAGAACATTTCTCTGATTCAGCTAATCTCTGAGATTCTAGGGGCAGAAGGTGAATTGTGAGGGCTCTTGTCAAAGACTTGCTCTTCTGGTCTCCTTTTCCAGCACTAATTTTTATACAGCAATGTTACTGCTAAAGGAACAGAACTGGAAGATTGTTATTTTGCTAATTAGAAGGCAAATAACACTCTTCCTCCAAGTCTTGCTGCCTGAGCCCTGGAGTGCTGCAGCCAGAAGAAGCTGTCGTGGGGGAGGCTGGAGACCAGGAGGCTGGAGGACCAGGAGAGCCGGGCCTAAAAACACCAAAAGGCTGAGACCTGAGGCCCGAGAGACGCTGTCCTGGTTATGGTGAGGCCGAACCCGGAAAAGAACTGGTATTTACTTACCTACAGCATCCTATATGGACTTTATATGGACTTTTTATCACTTTTACCATCTTTAATCCGCCCGAGAATGTACAAACTAAGACAGCCGGACTATATTCTTACTGGAGCATGATGAAATTGTTTTATTCTATTTAATATTTAATATTTATTTAACATCTATTTAATATTTAATATTTATTTTAAACATCTATTTTAACATTCATCTTAACATCGCTGTAGCCAATTGTAGCCCTGTAAATTAATTGTATGACCCATTTTACATGTAATCACGTACTTATATTCATATCTATATTTATACGTAATTACTTATTTAATTATTCATACATATTGATATGTACTCAAAGGTAGTAGACCTGCTATTCCTGCGAGATTCCCCGCTCTCGCAGGCCTGGCCCTCCGCTTTAACGAGGGCCCACCTTGATGAGGGATTTATTAATTCGGAGAGGTGGGCGAAGCGTGGTCTCAGGGGTTTTTTAGTTAGACATTTGTTACGTATTTTAGGGGGTACCAGGGAGGGGGGAGGGTATAGACAGGTTGAGGTCATTAAGAAGGGAACGGGCCGAGCCAGGAGGCCAAGGAAGGAAGCGGATGGATCCATTAAGAGGGGGGATACTCAAGCCGTTTCCATTGAGGGTCTATCTATCGAGACGGTCGTAGGGAGGGGCAGGTCCGATGGGAGACAGATTTCTTCTTCCCGGTTGGGGGCACAAGGCCGATGGTTGCAAACGGTCAGGTGCCACAACTCCCGCAGGCTAGGTGGTCAAGGATTACAGAGCCAGGGCCTAAGGCTGATGTTTTGCAACGCCAGGTCCATGGTCAACAAAGCCCCCCTCATCCACGACCTTGTGTCGGAGGGGGAGCCGGACCTGGTGGGAATAGCGGAGACCTGGCTGGCAACGAGGGAGGACTCCCCCTCGTAGAAATGTGCCCGCCAGGTTACCGTGCTTTTCATCAGCCACGGGCCCTAGGCAGGGGTGGAGGGGTAGCGGTTATTGTTAGGGAAAGTCTTGAGCCGAGAGAGACCACTGTACCACAGACCACCGGCTGTGAGTCCCTCTGTGTGAAGTGGGGCCTTGGGAGGCAGTTGGGCATGCTGATTGTATACCTGGCTCCCCGCTATGTAACAGCAGCCCTGCCTGAGCTCCTTGAGGTGATCGCCGCGATGGCGGTTGAGACCCCCAGACTGGTTGTCATGGGGGACTTTAACCTGCCATCATCAGAGGTAGCTCGGGAGTTCATGGCCTCCATGATGGCCATGGA
The DNA here is from genome assembly GCA_039707465.1 of Rhabdophis nuchalis. Classification (NCBI taxonomy): domain Eukaryota; kingdom Metazoa; phylum Chordata; class Lepidosauria; order Squamata; family Natricidae; genus Rhabdophis; species Rhabdophis nuchalis. The sequence continues at coordinate 160,318,507 of CM077647.1, read as the reverse complement.
CCTGACCCAAGTAATTCGAGGCCCCACGCATGGAAGGAGGACACACGCTGGACTTAATTTTTGTCTCTGGTCAATGGAAGAGTGATCTGGGTATAGGGGACATAGCCATCATACCCCTGTCATGGTCAGACCACTCACTTCTCCGGCTCGACTTTCCAATCGCTACACCCCACCGCGGGGAGGCGGAACCTGATTCACCTATATGGTTCCGCCCCAAGCGCCTGATGGACCCAGATAGGTTCCAGACGGTGCTTGGGCCATTACCTGTGTCCTTGACCCGCGCCCCAACGGAGGACCTCGTGGCCGCATGGAATACTGCAGCCGCGGGGGCCTTAGATCGGGTCGCGCCCTTGCGGCCTCTCTTGCGGCATTTCATCAGCCAGGCTCCTTGGTTTACCGAGGAGCTGAGGGTGATGAAGTGCCACAAGAGACGCCTAGAGAGGAGATGGAGATCCACACGGTCTGAATCTGACCGAACACAGGTGAGAGCCCATTTACGGACTTACCTTGTGGCGTTGAGAGTGGCTAAACGTCATCACTGTGCCACTCTCATCGCATCCGCAGATAGCCGCCCTGCCGCCCTGTTTAGGGTGACCCGCTCCCTCCTTCAACAGAGAGTGCGGGAAGCCCCTTTACAGGGTAGAGCAGAGGAATTTGGGGATTATCTGCAGGATAAAATCGCTCAGATTTGGAGCGAGTTAGCCTCCATCGAAAGTGGCCCAATGGGATGCCCCTTGAGACAGTTTTGTGGGAAGAGTTTGACTCTGTTACATCCGAAGATATGGACAGGTTACGTAGGCAACTGTGAGCTACCACATGTTTATTGGACCTGTGTCCCTCCTGGCTTGTACTGGTATCCTGGGAGGTTACACGAGACTGGCTCCAGGAGGTGGTCAACGCTTCCTTGAGTGAGGGGTCTTGCCGGCCTCCCTTAAAGAGGCGGTGGTGAGACCCCTCCTCAAGAAGCCCTCTCTGGACCCAGCACTGTTGGTAAATTACCGTCCAGTCTCCAACCTTCACTTTCTGGCGAAGGTTGTAGAGAGTGTGGTGGCACAACAGTTCCCCCGTCATCTGGAGGAAATTGATTATCTGGACACGCGCCAGTCCGGCTTCCGGCCTGGGCACAGCACCAAGACGGCATTGGTCACGTTGGTAGATGATCTCTGGAGGGCCAGAGATGGGGGTTGTTCCTCCATCCTGGTCCTATTAGACCTCTCAGTGGCTTTTGATACCATCGACCATGGTATCCTATTGCATCGACTGGAGGGGTTGGGGGTGAGGGCCACCGTTTTACGGTAGTTCTCCTCCTACCTCTTTGGTCGATCACAATTTGTGTTGGCAGGAGGGCAGAGGTCGACCTTGAGACCCCTCACATGTTGGGTGCCTCAGGGGTCGATCGTCTCGCCGCTCCGGTTCAACACATATATGAAGGCGCTGGGTGTGATGATCCGTTGTTTTGGGGTAGAGTACCATCTGTACGTCGAAGACACTCAGCTGTACGTATCTACCCCAAACCACCCCAACGATGCCATCGAAGTAATGTCCCGGTGTCTGGAAGCCATGTGGGTCTGGATGGGAAGGAACAGACTCAGACTCAACCCGTCCAAGACTGAGTGGCTGTGGTTTCCGGCATCCCGGTACAACCAGTTGACTCCATCACTGGCCATAGGGGTGAACATCTAACCCCTGTGGATGGGGCACGCAACTTGAGCGTCCTCCTTGATGCATGGCTGTCCATGGAAGATCAAGTGACGGCCGTGACCAGGAGGGCGTTTTACCAGGTTCGCCTGGTCCGCCAGTTGCGTCCCCTATTGGATTGGGGTGCCCTCTGCACAGTCACACATGCCCTTGTGACATCCTGACTGGACTACTGCAATACTCTCTACATGGGGCTCCCCTTGAGGTGTACCCGAAGGCTTCAGCTTGTCCAGAATGCAGCCGCGCGGGCAGTTATGGGAACTTATAGGTTTTCCCATGTAACACCGCTCCTGCACGAGCTGCATTGGCTGCCTGTCGTCTTTCGGGTGCGCTTCAAGGTGTTGGTTATCATCTTTAAAGCGCTCCATGGCACGGGACCTAGCTATCTGCGGGATCACATCCTGCCCCATACATCTCTGCGGCCGATTCGCTCGCACAGGGAGGGACTTCTCCAGGTGCCGTCCACTAGGCTGTGCCAGCGGGCGATGTCCAAGGGAAGGGCCTTCTCTGTGGCGGGCCCAACACTCTGGAACGACCTTCCCCCCGGTATTAGAACAACTACGGACCTCTGCTCCTTCCGTCAAAAATTAAAAACACACTTTTTCTGCTTGGCCGGCCTAGGATAATCAACTGTTTTTAGGGTTTTAATGATTGTTTTTTAGCTTTATATGGGATTTTAGCACAGGGTTAGTTTAATTTTATTTTATATTGTATTATGTTTGTATTTTTACATGTATTTTAAATTCCCTGTGCCCCACCTCAAGTCCCTTCAGGGAGAGAGAGCGGGTTATAAATTAAAATTTATTATTATTATTATTATCTACCAGTCCCTGGAGATTTATAGAAATTTTGTTGTGTGAAATCTGTATGTATCTAGTTTACATTTTATAGTTGGAATAATATAGTAATTCTAACTTATTTCTCTTGCCTTGGAATCGTACCTACTCTTGCCTTGTCCCTATGTACAGAAAAAGTTTCAGAAATTTTTGCTCTTCAATATTAGGTTATTTACAATGACATATGTTAGCCTCCCCATGATGATACTAGCTAGTTAGTCATTTCTTGGTAGTCAAGAAATGTTGAATGGGTTTTTTTGTCTCTTCTGATTTCATTTCTTTTATTCCCTTTTTATTAGGATTCCCTTTTTTAAAAAAAATCCTCACTGATGCTATAGAATATCATGCCAAGGGCTGGGGGACTCAACACTTTTCCCTCAGAAGTCACTTTCCTCTGATATGAAAGCAGGGACAATATTCTTTAAAATATAATATTTTGTTCCCAAGAAAAACTCTTTACCCTGAACTTACATTGTGGAGATTCTTAGGAGAACAAAAATAGGATTGGGCATTTAAGGCATTTTTTTTGTCTAAACAAAAAAAAAAAGATTGTATAAGGTATATAAAAACTGGTTGAGGTCAATGAAAATAGAGGAAGATCACATAAAACAGATTTACAGGAAAGGAAAGGATGGTGATATTGACAATGCTCAAGTATATAGAAAAAGCCTACATGAATTCATTGGTGATCCCAAAAATGAAAAATTCAAAAGAAAACAATATAATTCTTTCTCACTCTTCCAATAATCCATCCCTCTTATCAATCAACTTATTCCTTATACTATGAATCTCACAAATTTCAGTTTTTGATCCAGAAAATATAAATCCATATAATAAGCAGTTTTATTTTCAAATTTAGTTTGGGTGCAGTGGAAAAATCTCTGATATGAATGTTTTCGTGACTGCTGTTATAGGTTCATCTTACACATTAGAGTAGGGAATAATTAGAAATCCTAAATTAGGTTTTCAATAAAGAACCTCACTTTGGAGACTCACTCTGTCCTTATAATTTTCATTTACTTTCAAAGTATTTAACACTTCTGTTGCAAGTGTTATGCCAGCATTTCAAAGTTGACTCATTCTCTTTAGTATGTCAAAATTACCGTCCATGTTTTTTTTTCAAATGTTTTTTAATGATCCGTTTATGGGAATAGGTTTTTTAAGAATGTTATCAATGAAGTCTGCTCCTTCATCCAAACTGAAGGGAGAAAGTTTAAACAACAGATGGCAAAATAAACATATCAGTCCATATTGATTATCAGAACAATAATATAGATTTTCAGAACTGCATGAACCAACATACAACAAAGGAAAGTGGTAGAGATCTGGTGTTAGTATATATCTAGTGAACTACAGCTCTTGAATTGGGATAATAAGAAAGAACAATCAGATTCAGTGATCACACAAGGATTTTGGAACAGAGGGAAAAGATCATATAATGTTCAAGCTTGGAATAGTGTGGCCACGGGGGCCCTGGACTGGGTCGTGCCTTTGCGGCCTCTCACCCGGCGCCGAACCACCTTGGCCCCTTGGTTTTCCAAGGAGCTGAGGGTGATGAAACGTTGGAAGAGATGCCTAGAGAGTGGTTGGAGGTCCACCTGCTCCGAGTCTGACCGGTCACTGGTAAGGTCGCATTTGAAGACCTACCTAGTGGCAATAACAGCGGCGAAACATAATTATTTCTCTGCTCTTATCACGTCTGCAGATAACCCGCCTGCCACCTTGTTTAGGGTGACCCGCTCCCTCCCTCACCAGAGGGCGCGGGATGCCCCCTTGCAGGGTCATGCAAAGGAATTTGGGTGTTATCTGCATGATAAAATCGATCAGATCCGGGACAGGTTGGCCTCCGATTGGACTAGTTCAGAGGGGCTGATGGAGGCAGGTCAGTTATCTGGGAAGAGTTTGATCCTGTGACTCCTGAGGACATGGACAGTATGCTGGGGTGGCTGAATGCCACCACATGTTTATTGGATCCGTGTCCCTCCTGGTTGGTACTGGCCTCCCTGGAGGTTACACAAGGCTGGCTCCAGGGAATTGTCAACGCTTCTTTGAGTGAGGGGTTTCTGCCGGCCACTTTGAAAGAGGCGGGTGGTGAGGCCCCTCCTCAAGAAGCGCTCCCTGTGTTGGCTAACTACCATCCAGTCTCCAACCTTCGATTTCTTGCGAAGGTTGTTGAGAGTGTGGTGGCATGACAACTCCCTCAGCACCTGGAAGAAACTGTCTATCTGGACCCACGCCAGTCTGGCTATCGGCCTGGGCATAGCACAGAGACGGCATTGGTCGCGTTGGTGGATGATCTTTGGAGGGCTCGGGATAGGGGTTGTTCCTCTATCCTGGTCCTGTTAGATCTCTCAGTGGCTTTCAATACCATCGACAATAGCCCCCAATAGCTCTGATTATTGGGGGTGAGTCATTGGCCCCCACAGAGAGGGCTCGCAACTTGGGCATCCTCCTGGACTCTCGGCTGTCTCTAGAAGACCATATGACAGCCGTGGCCAGGGGGGCTTTTTATCAGTTCCGCCTGATACAACAGTTGCGTCCCTTTCTGATGCTTTACGCACGGTCACTCAAACCCTCGTCATCTCCCACCTGGACTACCGCAATGCTCTCTACATGGGGCTTCCCTTGAAGTGCACCCGGAGGCTCCAGTTAGTTCAGAATGCGGCCGCGCGGGGGATTCTGGGAGCCTCCACATGCTCCCACGTGACACCTCTCCTGCGCGAGCTGCACTGGCTGCCTGTGGCTTTCCGGGTGCGCTTCAAGGTACTCGTAACCACCTTTAAAGCGCTCCATGACAAGGGACCTGGTTATCTTGAAGACCGCCTTCTGCTACCAAATACCTCCCACCGACCAGTTTGCTCCAACAGAGAGGGCCTCCTCAGGGTGCCTTCGACTAAACAATGTCGGCTGGTGACCCCCAGGGGGAGAGCCTTCTCTGTGGCAGCCCCTGCCCTCTGGAATGACCTACCCCCTGACCTACGGATGATCACTGACCTACACCTTTTCCGTCGGGCCCTGAAGACCCATTTATTTCGTGCTGCCGGCCTGTTGTAGTTTTTAAATTGATTTTAGTAGGAGGTTTTAATTTAGCAGGCCAATTTATTCAATTATATCTTAACATTTGATCTTAACTTTTATATTACTCATTTTTACTGTTGGCTGTACACCGTCCTGAGTCCCGAAAGGGAGATAGGGCGGTATATAAATGCTATAAATCTTAAATCCTAAATCTGTTTAACACTCTGCTTGGAAAATGGGCAGTGGGAAAGTGTCCTATTGCCCAGGAATCACAACCCAGAAAAATAGAACGGTGATGCAATGTACAAATGTGAAACACTTGTGTATCTGGCAAACACTTTTGCCAAAATCCAGGAAAAAGAATATTTAAAGATCCTGTGATATGGAAATATCTGCCAAAAAATCTTTTAATACATTAATTCATGTACCATATGAGCATAGTACATTAATGTATCATGCTCATTCATATAACCCCTTCCAATTATAAGTAGACTTGTACTACTGGTTATAATTACTATGTAACAAAATTTATACCACAAAATATTGACTGAAAAATGATTTCATGCCAATTCAGAAACAGGACATAACATAAGTTTGCAAGAAAATAAAGAAAATTTATTATGATGCAGTTGGTCGTGCTGTTAAAATGTATGCCTGTTTAGGAACATTTATCCTCTTTGCATTGGTTTATAATCTGTGTTCTCAGAGACATTGTGGTAGAATATTGTCCAGATTTCAAGGATGGAGGGAGTGCATTCCAAAGTAGCAAAGGGCAGCACAGGTTTCTACTTAATAGTTCCCAGAGTATGTTTTACATCACAAGTATAATGGAAGTGCAATTTCCTGGTATGTGTTGTTTTAATCTAACTGAATAAAATATATTGTACAGGATTTAAAAAACATGGTAAAGAAAGTTACAGAAAGTTACAGAACAAGGCCACAGTAGTTTTTGGCATTGGCTTTGTTGTTGTTAGTTGCAAAGTCATGTCTGGCCCATTGTGACCCCATGGACAACATTCCTCTAGACCTTCCATTCCTTGGAGTCCATTTAAGCTCATGCTTCAGAGTCACGCTTCAGTGATTCCATCCAGCCACCTCATTCTATGTCATCCTGCCTTCTTTTTTGCCCTCAATCTTTCCCAGCTGTACGCTCTTCTCCAGTGACTCCTTCCTTCCTCATTAGGTGGCCAAGTATTTGAGTTTCATCTTCAGGAACTGGCCTCCTAAAGAGTAGTAAGGGTTGATCTCCTCTAGGGCTAATTGGTTTGATCGCCTTGAAGTCCAAGGGATTCACAAGAGACTTCTCCAGCATCATAGTTCAAAGGCCTCAATTCTTTGGTAGTCAGCCTTTCTAATGATGGCATTGGCTTACTTCATGATTACCTAACCCTAACCCACCCAAATTTCTTGTACAGTATAAAAGACAGAAGGAAATAAAAGGTAGTGAGACATTGCAGAAACAGAAGTCTATAGGCATAAACTATCTACTCTTGCAAAACATTTTTGGCTATGTATTTCTTAAGATTTTTTATGCTATTTCAAGTTATAAGAAATTCTTAGCTATTTCTTTTACATATAAAGCAATAAGGTTACCAAGATATTATGTACATATATACATACACACGCACACACTTTGGCTAAACAACACTTGACTCTACCTAGTTAAAGTGCTATTGTTGCATTTGCCACTCAAAAATCCAACCCCTGGCCCTAGATGACACAGGGAAAGATCAAAACAAAGGAAAGCATTTGATTGCAGATTTATGGCTAAATATTTGGAATAGTCAAATTGAGCCAGTGTACACTGTGGGTGACCAGGAAAATAGTGAAAAATAGAAGGAGATTAAAATTGGATTCTACCATTAAATTATCTTCGGGTTAAATGTTGTTTTGTATTAAGATGGGGTTTCAAGAGAATGATGTAGCACTTGGGGAGAAAGATGAAACTCAAAAGACCTGCAGCAGAAGCCAAGATGGAGAAGACCTCTACAGCCACCATGTATTTCCCCTTGGTGCTCAGATAGGCTGGGATGAAAGACACCCAAATACTGCAAAACATCAGCATACTGAAGGTGATCGGCTTGGCTTCATTGAATGTATCTGGTAAGTTCCTTGCAAAGAAAGCCACAATGAAACTGATGGTGACTTGCAGTCCAAAGTAGCCCAGGACAATGTAGAACATGACATCTGAACCTTCATTACATTGCACGATAACTTCCTCAATCTGTGAATGCATGTCAAACTCTGGGAACGGAGGAGATGTGACCAACCAAACCACACATATAACAACTTGAATGAAGGAGACAAGGACAATGGCTGATCCTGCCAGACCTTTCCCTAGCCACTTCCTCGTTGTGTTTCCTGGCTTGGTGGCCAGAAAGGCTAGAACCACTGTGATAGTTTTGCCCAAGACGCAGGAAACTGAGATGGAGAAAATGGTACTAAACATTGTTTGCCTGCAAAGGCAAGTCACTTTCCCAGGCCAACCAATGAACAAAAAGGGACAGAGAAAACAAAGGAAAAGAGAAGAAACTAGGACACGTGATGTTTCTATTGTTGGCTTTGACAATGGGGGTGTTCCAGTGCAGAAAGAAAGTCAATGCCACCAAAATGAGGGTTGCTGAAAAGAAAAGAACCAAAGAAGTCAGAATGATTCCTAATGGTTCATTATATGAAAAGTAAGTGAAAGTTTTGGGAAAGCACTGATCTCTTTCCATATTTGAATATTGGTCTTCTGGACACTTCTCACATTGATCTGCATCTGAAATACATCAAGAAAGATAATTTTGGAATAAAAAGAAAATATAGCACAAACATACAGAATGCAGGGTAACAGAGAAATCACAGTAACATAAAGAGCTAACATAGATAAAATACATTTGATATGACCCTTCACATGCCCTTTTCATTTACAAGTAAACATACAACCACAATTGGGACCAAAATTTCCATTATTATGCAAGGGAATATTTAAGTCTGTTGTTTCTGATTCTGCAATCTTTTTTTTTTTTTGCCATTAAGCAAATCCTGCAGTTGTTAAGTGGCTTATGGGTTTGCTTAAGAGAATCTGGCTTCCCCATTGATTTTGTTTGTTAGAAACTGCTTGGGGAGATCATAAATCATCTGGGAAATTGCAACTGTCATAACTTTGTGCTGCTTTGTGCCCAGATTTTAATCATGTAATCATGGGGATCTGAGTCTGACAGTGTTGTTTTATCACTGTTGTTTTATTTTTGAACAGTTACTAAATGAACGATTGTAACTCCAACTCCAGTATACAAAACTATATTACTCCAACCATTTTTTTAAATAAAGAAGAATATTTGTAGCTTGAAAATAGGATTGAAATGATTTCTCTCATTTCTTGGTTGTTTTCTTGTGGATATTTCAGTACCCAAACAAGGTAACATTAGCACTGATGATGACAAAGTGAATTCCCATTTTTGCTCCAGCTCCTGCCAACCTAGCAGTGCGAAAGTATGCAAATGCAAGTAGATAAATAGGTACCACTTCAGTGGGAAGGTAACAGCACTCCATGATGTCATACTAGCCACATGAGTAGGGAAACGACTTTAGTTAGCATTGGCTCAATGGCCTTGAACCAATGCACTGTGCACAAATGGCACTGTGAAACTGCCATTTCACTCCCACTGTCTGCGCTAAGGCTTTGTTCACATGATGTACAAATTCAGGTCCATTGTCAGAGGAGATATGACCTGGTGTCCCAAATCTAGGGATAATCTCCTTCAACAAGACCCGTGCCACTTCTCGAGCCTGCTTTGTTTTAGTAGGAAACGCCTCTGGCCATCCAGTATACATGTCAACCATCACCAACATTGCCTTGTATAAACCACACCTAGGCATGTCAGTAAAATCCACCATCAAATAATCCATAGGGTAATAAGGCATTGGTATCGCTCCTGGGGGTAACAATCGTCCTTGCCTGGGATTTACTTTAGCACATGCAACACATCTAGCTACCACCCCTGCTACAATCCCTGCCAATCCATTAACGAAATAGTCCCTTTCCAGTGCAGTTTCCAAAGTGGTTTTTCCCATATGGGAGGTTTCATGTGCTAATTGAACTAAGGTATATGCCACTGATGCAGGTACCAACACTCTGTTATCAGGTAACACGTACCACCCATCCTCAATCATGGCATGAAGGTCAGTAACGCCTTTTTCACACTCCTGTTGGGTGTAGGTAGGCTTGATTTCTGGTGGAATCACTCCTAAGTCCATAGCCACATGGATGGAAAGGTCAGGGGTCGGCCCAGTGCATTTAGCCGTCTCCCTGGCCTCTAAATCCGCTTTTCTATTCCCCTGAGCTACCTTATCTTCTCCTCTTTGATGTCCCTTACAATGCATCACTGACACCCTAATTGGTAATTGCACAGCATCAATCAAGCGACTAATTAAATGCCCATGTTGTATGTATTTCCCAGCCGAATCCCTAAAGCCTCTTTCTTTATAAACCGCCCCATGGGCATGCAGCATCAAGAAAGCATATTTACTATCTGTCCACACATTCAAAGACTCTCCCCTTGCTCTTTCCAAAGCCCTAATTAGTGCCCACAATTCCGCCACCTGTGCACTATGTCCACTACCCAAAGGCCCACTTTCCACTACTCCCTCATCATCCACAATAGCATAGCCAGCCACTCTTCGTCCCTCATGTATATAACTGGAACCATCTGTATACCAATTATAGTCAACTTTTGGGAGAGGGGTATCTGATAAATCAAGGCTACCTACCTACCTACCTACCTACTGTATTTCTTCTTCTCTATATATTCCTCTACCTAACTACCTATCCCTCCCCTCCCCAGACCGCCCCCCCCACCACAGTCAACCTCCTCCAGACCCCCCTCCCTCACTCCCTCGAGCCTAACACAGTGGTGGGCAAACTCATTAGTCAACAGAGCCAAATATCAACAGTGCAACTGTTAAAATTAAATTTTCTTTTGAGAGCCAAAAGAAGGTGTGGCCTGTTTTGGGGGGGGGTTGGCTCAGTGGTCATGTGACCAGGTGGGCATGGCCAACTTGGAAATGTGGTGAAACTCACTTAACGATGTTCTTGCTTAGCAACCAAAATTTTGGGCTCAATTGTGGTCATGTCTTTTTTCTTTCCTTCCTTCTTTCCTTCCATCTTTCCGTCCTTCTGTCTTTCTTTCTGTCTTTCTGTCTTTTTTTCTTTCTTTCTTTCATCTCTCTCTCCCACTTTCTTTTTCTTTTTTTCTTTCTTTCATCTCTCCCACTTTTTTTTTCTTTATTTCTCTTTCTCTTTTTCTTTCTGTCTCTCTCTGTGTGGCTCTTTGTCTCTCTCTCCCACCCTCCCTCTCTGTCGTTCTTTGTCATTCTCTCTGTGTGTCTGTCTCTCTATATCTCTCTCTCTGTATCTCTCTGTCTCTTTCTTCCTCCTCCCCCATCTCTGTCACTCTGTGTTTGTGTGTCTGTCTATCTTTCTCTCACTCATTCTCTGTGTGTGTCTGTCTGTCTCCCCTTTCTTTCTCTCTGTCACTCTATGTGTGTGTGTGTCTACCTCTCATTCATTATCTCTAAGTGTGTCTCTCTCCTACCTTCCTCTCTGTCACTCTGTGTGTGTGTGTGTGTCTGTCTGTCTTTCTGTCTCTCACTCACTTAATCCCTCACTCTGTGTGTGTGTGTGTGCGCGTATGTCTGTCTCTACCCCCTCCCCCCTCTCTGTGCCTGTCTCGTCTTCCGGCCGCAGCCTCACTCCATGGAAAACATAGCTGCGCGCGCACCACACAATTACAGCTCGGAGCAGGACCACAGCCCCCTCCCAACTGGTCCTTCCTTGTTCAGAGGGCTTTGGAGGGAAGCTTCTGCAGAAGCCTGGGTGAGTGAGAACAACTTCCCATCATTACGAACTCTCTGTGGAGCACCGGCCATGGAAAACATTGGCGCGTGCGCACAGCCCATACATTTATAGCCTCAGAGAGTTCGTAATGGTGGGAAGTTCTCACTCGCCCAGGCTTCTGCAGAAGCTTCCCTCTGAAGCTCTCCGAGCAAGGAAGGACCAGTTTGGAGAGGGGCTGTGGTCCTGCTCCAGGCTGTAATTACGCAGTGCACGCGTGCGCCTATGTTTTCCATGGAGTGGGGCCAGGAGGCAAAGCTACCAGGTGCCTGCTGCCTCAAGGGAGGGAGGGAGGCCTGGGTGGGGGCGGTAGAAGCACCAGGAGCTGCAAGGACGATGGCAGGAGAAGCCGGACGCTTCTGATCCTGGGGGTGGGGAGGGTGGAAGGAGAGCAGCTGCAGGCGCATGAGTCATGCGTCGCTTTCTGCGTTGTCCCTGGCAACGTGCCTTCTCAAGGCAGATCAGTCGCACAGAGGGAGTTTTTGCCGTTACATGTGCGTGACACAGCAGTTGGGTGGGAGGAGCTACAGGGAGGTTAAAACCTCACAAGTGGGTACCTTTTACATTTGTGTACCTTGCACACAACACACATGTGCTAGCCACAAAAACGTTACGTATTATATCATCCGAAGTCCTTGGGAACATTGTGTCAAAATTTGGTGTCAATCGGTCCAGTAGTTTCTGAGATTAGCGGCTTTGCACAAACTATTTTACATTTTTATTTATATAGATTATCTTGTTAACCCAATTGTTTTATTTATAGTGGAAATTGCTCAGAGGTCCTTATGACTGGATTATAATAGAAACTGCAACAAAGATATTTTTTTTCCATGAGAAAATGATTTATACCTAAATATTCACTATCCTGCCAATTTCTCAAAGTGTTCCAAAGTTCTGGATGGGAGTTCATTTCAACATTTGACATGCCTTTTACTACTCTGCAAACTTTAGCATGGAACATACTAAAACAAAACAAGGCACACATAGATAGATGCACTCATGTAAGTGAATGAAACTCAACGACAAGACATTGTATTACATGCATTTCACATGTAAAGCTCAGAAGTATAGAAATGGTTTGAATGTATGGTTATGTCTGAATATCTTGAATAATCAGATTGACCCTATGGACACTCTGGTTCATCAGGGTAATTTTGAAAAAAAAAAGATTCTAATTAGATTTGATCATAAAATCATCTTCTGGCCAGATATTGTTTTGTGTTAAGATGTGGGTTCAAGATTATAATGTAGCACTTGGGGAGAAAGATGCAACCCAAAAGACCTGCAGTGGAAGCCAATATGGAGAAGATCTCCACAGCCACCATATATTTCCCTTTTGTGCTCAGATAGGCTGGGATGAAGGACACTCAAATGCTGCAAAACACCAACATGCTGAAGGTGATCAGCTTGGCTTCATTGAATGTATCAGGCAACTTCCTTGCAAAGAAAGCCACAGTAAAACTGATGGTGGCCAGCAGCCCCAAGTAGCCAAGGACAATATAGAAGATTATATCTGTACCTTCATTATATTGCACAATAATTTCATCATTTTGTGAATTAATGTCCAACTCTGGGAAGGGAGGAGACATGACCAGCCATAGCACACAGATAACAACTTCTGTGAAGGAACCAAGGAGAATGGCTAAGCCTGCTAACCTTTTCCCTATCCACTTCCTCATTGTATATCCTGGCTTGGTGGCCAGAAATGCTAGAACAACTGTGATTGTTTTTGCCAAGATACAAGAAACCGAGATGGAGAAAATGATACTAAAAATGGTTTGCCTGAGAAGGCAAGTCACTTTCCCAGGCCGACCAATGAACAAAAAAGAGCAGAGAAAGCAAAGGAAGAGGGAAGAAAGAAGGACACCTGTGATGTCTCTATTATTGGCTTTGACAATGGGGGTATCCCAGTGAAGAAAAAAAGTCAATGCTACCAAAAATAGGGTAGCTGAAAAGAAAATAATCAAGGAAGTCAGAATGATTCCTAAGGGTTCACTAAATGATAAGTAGTTGAAAGTTTTGGCACTGATCTCTTTCTGCATTTGAATACTGATCTTCTGGGCATCTCTCACATTGATCTGCATCTGAAATAAATGAAGACGGTCTTGTCATTTCCAAACATAAGGAAAATTAACAAAGGTAACATAGAAAAATCAGACTTGGTGAATCCATTCACATAACCCTTTCCACTTACAGGTAATCCTCAATTAACAATCACAGTTGGGACCAGTGTTTCCACTTCTAAACAAAGTGATTAAGTCAGTCATGCCTAATTCATTTTTATCAAGATTGCTGCTATGAAAATCAATGCACAAGGTTTTGCTTATCAAAAGCCAGCAGATAAGGTCTCAAATAGTGATCACACAACCCAGGAAATCTGCAACCACTGGAAATACATGCCATTGCCACACGCCCATATTTTGATCAGATGAACCTGGGTACTGTGGGACAACCTTAAGTGTGACAGCCCAGTCACAACTCCATGTTTTCAGTATTTTTTTACTTTGAATGGTTGCTAAACAAATAGTGGTTACGTCAAAGACTATTTGTATAAAAATACAGCTTTCTTAATTCTAAACATTTTTTTGGTGCCTTATCCAATGTACACAGTTTACTTTCCATGCTTTTTGAAGGCCATTTTCTACTTTCTCTTCTCTGAAATCCACTGTATCTCTCAGCATAATGAAAGATAATATAAAAAATGCATGCAAGTATTTAAATTATCTCTTTTTAAAAGTAAAAAAAAAAAGCTACATTACCACCCTTTGCCTTATTCCAGAGTAGTTGAGAATATATCTATTCTTCTACATACAATAACATACTTGGAAAAAATAGAAAATGTATAGGTTTGAAACAGAGGAGGGTTGCTGCCAGTTTGCTCTGGATTGGGCAGTAGTGGCGGTGGCGGGAGGTTCCGCCCACCCTCCCAGATGCTTCTGTGCATACACAGAAACATTGTGTGATTGCACATGCACACATGCACAAACCGGTAGTAAAATAAATGCAACCCACCCCTGATTTGAAAGCTTTGAACTCCACCTATATCATTTATTTTTAACTTGCCAGTTTGAGATTCTTCCTTCAGGGCATTTTCTGCAATTGTAGCAACAAACAGGTTTTCCCTCCTCAACAACCCTACTGTAGCCTTGATGGCAGCTCTCCACACATCTGGCCTTAGGAGGGACCTAGAAATAAGAGTCAGGAAGGTTTATGAATAAAATTCACCAATCACTCCTTCAAACAGTTCGCTTTTGGACGGATGTTAGGAAGGGGACTGGTTATAAATTTGCATCTGGAAAAACTTTTTAAGGTTGAGATTTCATAAGAATCTCTTGGTTGTGAAGAGTGTTCCATATTTCCAGCATGATCATAATGTAATCACTTTGAAATGGCTATTTTAAAAAAACTGATGGATGTATTGAGATATTGGTATGCCAATGTTTCCTTATTCAGCGAGAATGAATTTGTACAACAAATGCAGATAGAGATCTCATAATATTTTGATTTGAATTCAGAAAAATCAAGTGCCTGAATTTTTAAATAAGAAGCATGCAAAGCTTCATAATTCCAAGGTAGAATTATTGCTTATTCATCATATAAAAACAAGATTCAAAATAAAAGGGATAATTGAAAGATGGACAGAAACATTTATGCAACTCAGTGTAGGAAAAAAATAGATATTTCCATAAAGATCAATCTAAATATACAGCAAAACCACAAGCTCCATGATATCATTCCTGTCCTTCACTTGTACACTTTCAGACCATCAGAGAAGACTGTCTTCTCCAAAAATAGTCTACTTAATCATGTTATCTCTAAATGTCCCACCTGTTGAAACTTGTGATTCCACACAATAGCACTTTCATTGAGGGTGAACTTTTTCCCATCAGGAGCTCTGGAGTCCATCCTACCAACACGGACTCTTTGGAAAGATTGATTCCGAAAGACAACCAAATTGAAGATGTCATATCCTGGATCAAAATCTCCCTTCTCATCAAAAAATATTTCATCTCCTGCACTGTTATTAAAATGGGTGTTTCTTAAAAAGTAGTGAAGCTGGATTGAAAGGAGAGATAAAGCAAGATCAAACCAGACCTATCTCAATCTTCCTCCAAATTTGGCAACATTCACAATCCCAACAGATTTTCTGTAGTGAAGGTTATCAGAGTTATAACTGAAATCCATTCTGCATAGATTCAGATATCACTTCAACCCATATACTAAAGCCCATTTGACACTTATTTTAACATTCATTGTAGAAGACAGAGGTCTCAAACCATTATCTCTTTTTCCAACTGTTGCCTAAATAAACAATAGGAAGAAAGAGGCCGTCCCACATAAATACCAGAAAGTACTGTATCTCTATTTCCCTATGGTAAAGAAAAGAAAGCACAGGGGGCTATATTTCTATAGCTCTCTTCTTCCTGAATTACAACCTTGCCGAATTTCTTTCAACCTTCATCCATAAGTTTCTTCAATAAATATTACTTAAATATTTTGATATCTCAAAAACTTAATTTAGCCTTTCTAATTCTTTTTATCCCATATGTTTCGACTGATATAATTGTATCCAGCAATTAATGCAAAGGAAGGACTCACTGGAGAAGAGTCTAAGGCTGGGAAAGATGGAGGGAAAAAGAAGGGGATGACAGAGAAGGAGGTGGCTGGATGGAGTCACCGAAGCAATCGGCATGAGCTTAAATGGACTCCAGGGTATGATAGAGGACAGGAAGGCCTAGAGGAACTTTGTCCATGGGGTCACGATGGGTTGGACATGACTTTGCAACTAACAACAACAAAATTGTATCCAGAGTGAGAGGTCCTCTGAGCTAGCTTGTTTTCTTGCAAAGCCAACTGAAAGCATCCTAAGCAAACTAAAAGACCCAGCAACTCCAGAAGAAAACAGCTACAACATACAATGTAATAACTGCAACAACCACTATGTAGGAAAACAGGTAGAAGACTGGCAGAATACATCCAGGAACACCAATTGGCAATCAGAAGACATGACGAACATTCTTTAATGCCACAACATAAAGACAGATTTAACCATAGTTTCAACTGGGAAAATGTAGCAATCCTAGACCAGGCCAAATCCCAGAATGTTAGGGGATTTCTAGAAGTCTGGCACTCTGACAAATCAGCCATCTATAGACACATAGACATATAAACATCTATGGACTATGCAAAAGAGATAGTCAAGCACCCAAAAGAGAAAAAGGTTCCATCACCTCTGTACCAGTAATCAGTACTCTGATCATCATAAATTGAGTCCAAGGTTAATGTCAAACCACAATCAAGTAAGCAATACTCCAATCAAGAAATTGCCAAAGAGCCACCAGTAAACAGCCCAACCAAAGGATCTCTAAAACCATCCCCGCCCACAAAGACAGACACCAGAACATAAACTGACAGCAAACAACACTCCTTACTAGCCCTGATGACATTACCTAGTTAGGATAATGAAACATTGGCAAAAACAAAACAAGCAAGCTCAGAGAGCACTAAGAACCCCTCATTTCAACCCTGAGCTACAAATATTCTCCTTTATTGGTATCCAGAGTGTTATAATGAATGAGGAACAGTAACTCAACTCCATTGTTGTCATCCACAGATGTGGCAAATTAGCCAAGCTCTTAACAAGAGCAAGGTGTGTAATACTTAGATAAAGAAAATAGAACAACAATTGCATTCAAGACTGAATTTCTTTTCTTTTCTTTTCTTTTTTAAAATTTATATCCCGCCCTTCTCCACAGAGCACCCATGGAGGCACACAGGAAATTTAAAAACATACAAAATACAAAAGATAAATATATAATTTAAAATAAATATTAATCCTATCCTATGCTAAAACCAAATTTAAAATACCCAATTTAAAACTTCCTAAAAATTCCCATCGGAGGTTAGGCTAGGCCGGCTTGTTGGAACAAATATGTCTTAGACATTGGCGGAAGAGGCGGAGGTCGGTGATGGTGCGTAATTCAGGGGGTAGGTCATTCTAGAGGGCTGGGCCTGCCACAGAGAAGGCTCTTCCCCTGGGTGTCGCCAGTCGGCATTGTCCGGCCGACGGCACCCTGAGAAGGCCCTCTCTGTGGGAGCGTATCGGTCTAAAGGATGTATGGGGCTGGAGGCGGTCTCGCATATAACTAGGCCCCGAGCCATGGAGCGCTTTAAAGATGGTCGTCAAAACCTTGAAGCGCACCCGAAAGGCCACAGGAAGCCAATGCAGCTCGCGCAGGATCGGTGTTATGTGGGAGCATCTGGTGGCTCCCGTAATCACCCGGGCGGCTGCGTTTTGGACTAACTATAGCTTTTGGGTGCACCTCAAGGGAAGCCCCATGTAGAGAGCATTACAGTAGTCGAGTCGGGACGTCACGAGAGCTTGAGTGACTGTGCGAAGGGCAGCCCGGTCCAGTAAGGGGCGCAATTGGCGCATCAGGCGTACCTAATGAAATGCCCCCCTGGCCACGGCCGTCACATGGTCCTCCATGGACAGCCAGGAATCCAGGAGGACACCCAAATTGCGCGCCCTCTCCACGGGGGCCAGTGTTTCGCCCCCAATGGCCAGAGTTGGAGTAATCTGGCTGAACCGGGGTGCCGGAAACCACAGCCACTCAGTCTTGGCAGAGTTGAGCTTGAGTTTGTTACCACCCATCCAGATCCGTACGGCTTCCAAACACCGGGACAGCACTTCGGCGGCATCGTTGGGGTGGTCTGGGGTGGATATGTACAGCTGAGTGTCATCAGCGTACAGATGGTACTCCACCCCAAAACCATGGATGATCTCACCCAGCGGCTTCATATATGTGTTAAACAGGAGGGGCGAGAGGACTGACCCCTGAGGAACCCCACATAAGAGAGGCCTCGAGGTCGACCTCTGCCCTCCTGTCAACACATATTGCGACCGACCAGAGAGGTAGGACGAGAACCACCGCAGAACGGTGCCTCCCAGCCCCAACCCCCCCAGTCGGTGCAATAGGATACCATGGTCGATGGTATCAAAAGCTGCCAAGAGGTCTAATAGGACTAGGATAGAGGAATAACCTCTATCCCACGCCCTCCAGAGATCATCAACCAACGCGACCAATGCCATCTCGGTG
Source organism: Rhabdophis nuchalis (assembly GCA_039707465.1). Classification (NCBI taxonomy): domain Eukaryota; kingdom Metazoa; phylum Chordata; class Lepidosauria; order Squamata; family Natricidae; genus Rhabdophis; species Rhabdophis nuchalis. The sequence goes on along the minus strand of CM077647.1, from coordinate 160,299,977 downwards.
CTGTGGCTGGGTCGGAAGCCGGACTGGCGCGGGTCTAGATAATCAACTTCCTCCAGGTGTCGCGGGAACTGTTGGGCTACCACACTCTCAACAACCTTCACCAAAAAGTGAAGGTTGGAGACTGGACGATAGTTCTCTAATAATGCTGGGTCCAGGGACAGCTTCTTGAGGAGGGGCCTCACTACCGCCTCTTTCAAGATGGCAGGTAAGGACCCCTCACTCAAAGATGCGTTGACAATGCCCTGGAGCCAGCCTCGTGTCGTCTCCCAGGATGCCAGTATAAGCCAGGAGGGACACGGGTCCAATAAACATGTGGTAGCCCTAAGTTTCCTTGACAACCTGTCCATATCCTCGGTGGTAACAAAGTCAAACTCCTCCCAAGAAGGAACCTCAAGACTAGTCTCGGACAGTCCCACAGGACCACTGTCGATGGAGGGTAGCTCATTCCGAATCCGAGTGATTTTCTCCTGCAGATAAATCCCAAATTCCTCTGCTCACCCTTGCAGAGGGGCTTCCCGCGGCCTCTGGTGAAGGAGGGAGCGGGTCACCCCAAACAGGGCGGCAGGGCGGTTATCTGCGGATGCAATAAGGGTTGCACAATACTCACGTTTGGCCACCCTTATCGCCACTAAGTAAGCCCTAATATGGGTTCTCACTAGTGTTCGGTCGGCTTCGGAGCGAGAGGATCTCCATCTGCTCTCTAGGCGTCTCTTGTGGCGCTTCATCTCCCGAAGCTCCTCAGTAAACCAGGGAGCCTGGGTGATTCGTCGCCGCAAGAAAGGGCGCAAGGGCGCGACTCGGTCCAAGGCCCCTGCGGCCGCACTTAACCATGCGGCCACTAGGTCCTCAGTCGAGTCGCGAGGCAGGGTCACAGGCATTGGCTCAAGCTCCCTCTGGAACCTTTCCGGGTCCATTAGAAGCCTGGGGCGGAACCATCTAGGAGTATCCGGTTCCGCCTCCCCGCAGTGAGGTGAAGCGATTGGAAAGTCCAGCTGAAGGAGAGCGTGATCTGTCCATGACAAGGGAGTGATGGCTAGATCCCCTATTCCCAGATCACAACTCCACTGTCCCGAGACAAAGATCAAATCCAGCGTGTTTCCCCCCTCGTGAGTAGGGCCTAAAACTACCTGGGTCATGTCCATGTCCGTCATGGAGGCCATGAACTCCCGAGCTGCTCCAGAGGCTTCGCCCGCTGATGGCAAGTTAAAGTCCCCCATGACTACCAGTCTGGGGGTCTCAACTGCCGCCTCAGCTATTACCTCTAGGAGCTCGGGCAGGGCTGTTGTTGCATAGCGAGGAGCCAGGTATACAACTAACACGCCCAACTGCCTCCCTAGGCCCCATCTCACACAGAGAGATTCACACCCGGTTGTCTGAGGGACTGTGGTCTCCTTCAGCTCAAGACCTTCCTTAGGTCTCCTTTCAAGGAGAAAGCCATTGCTATCTAGATGGGCATTGGTGCCCATCTACATTTTGCAAAAGAAAATAAAATTAAAACTAATCCCACCATAGCGCAACAGTCAGTGAGAAAAATGTTCCAAGAAAGAGCTTCGTTAGGAGCTGATTTGAATTGGAAGATGTCTCTCTGACTCTGTGACATGAGCTGTATTAGTAGCAGAATTATAGACAATTCTTAACAGTTAATTAGTTGTTGCAGAGAAACAAATCCCAAAACTTGGCTTCCTCCTTATCTAGTTGTAGGACTCCTCTGAAGAATAGTTCGGGTTTGAGATCATATTTTTGTAGATATATTGAAAATTTGTAAGGATTCACAAAGATTTAAGAATTATTTGTAAGGATTTGCAAACATTTAAGGAAAAAATTGTAAGGATTCACAACAATTTAAGAATTTAAACATTTAAGATGTCTAAAATATCTTTTAAATATCTTATGTCTAAAAGATATTCATAGACATGTTTGTATAAAGAGTCCCAAAGTGAGAGTAACTGGGTAGCCAGTGAATATGAATTGTTTATTAAAAAGAGATGGGGGAAGCTCCCATATTGAAAACTGTAGACGTAAGTTACAATTTTAGTTTTATTGCTCAAAATTTTCAGAAGGAGTTAGTGTGAGTGTTTGCACAGATAGAGATAAAATTAATGAAGATTCACATGGTGATATAGCACTAAATCACAAATCTCTACAAAAGCACTTCTGGAGCTAGTTTGAATTATGGGATGACTCTTTGACATGACTGCTTCATAACTAATTGAATTGCAAATGCATAATAACTAACAGTTTGTTTATTTCTGCAGATCAACAAATCCAGAACTTTTATATTCCTCACTCCCTTCCCATTCCCTTCCTTATATAAATATATCTGAGAAGAGCAATGATGTACTTCCCATGGCTGAAAATTTGAAAGTTTTGCTTGTCTATTCTGATTCCTCAGGGAAGCTGGTTTTTCTCTGCTTGAATGCATTGCTTGCAGAGCATGTGCTGCAGAATTAACTGCATTGTAGATATTGTAGCTCTCTCCAGACATGGTCATTCCGAACACAGAGTCGGGGACTCTCGCTAGTTCTTCCTTCCCAGTGCAATGTTTTGCTCCTTTGGGATATGGAGGGAAAGAAAAGGAAAATACAGACTCCCAGAATCAATCGATGTAAAATGAAGAGTGTAAATAAGAGTTTATATTCCCAAGAAATTCCTGAAAATGTGGCACCATATTAGTGTGGAGTGAGAAGTATAAAGAACCATTGAAAGTCTGGATTGGAAAACTTCTGATGGGGATTGTCATAACAGTGAAGTCCCACTGAGACCCACTGATCCACACTCTGGGATATATTGACTTTTTATTGGACTTTTCAGATAAATACAGTGCCCATTGTAAAGCCTCCATAGATTGGACAGTCCCAGAGGCAAGGAACACGCTGATTTTCTTTACTAAGAAAGTGTCTTTTATATAAGATATATGTGCAGTAAGGACACCCACATTTAAAGTTCGATCTCTGAAAAGTGGGATCGACAACATCCAAGCAATGCAAATATCATTCTGGAAGAGCTTTGGCTTGATATTTTGAAGAAAGGCTTCCCCACTCTCATCCTCTGATGCTAGGAGGCCAATCCAGTTCCATCCAAAATATTTCAGTAAATGAATAATGCCCTCATATTGTATATTTTCATTGGGAACCATACTGAAGAAGAAAGGGAACTGCCTTTTATCACTTAGGATTGGGTCAAAGGACCCATAACCAACCTGGTTGGGAAAAAAGATGCATAGAAAATTAAATAGAGCAGAATAACAGAGCTGGAGGGAACATTGGAGGTCTTCTAACCCCCTGCTTAGGCAGGAAACCCTACACCACTTCAGACAAATGGTTAAGCTCTAACATTTCTTTAAAACTTCCAGTATTGAAGCATTCACAACTTCTGGAGGCAAGTCGTTCCACTGATTAATTGTTCTGTCAGGGATTTTTTTTCTTAATTCTAAGTTGCTTCTCTCCTTGATTAGTTTCCACCCATTGCTTCTTGTCCTACCCTTGGGTGCTTTGGAGAATAGTTTGACTCCCTCTTCTTTGTGTCAGGCCCTGAAACATCGGAACATTGCTATCATCAATGAGCAGTCTTTCTATGATCCCAAAAAGGTTTTAGAAGTTTTCCATTCTCCCAGAATATTGGTTGCTATTGTGACACTGGGGTTGAAATAGAAAAACCCAAAGGTTCCCATCAAGATTTTTATGCAAGAAAAAAAACCCATAAATTTCTCAACAGGGAACTCTGAGAACTCAAAATCAGAAAATATCCATCACTGGCTAAAACAGATGAAAACTAATGTTTACTAAACAAAAAAAAAAAAAAAAAAAAACCCACCACGCAACAACAACAGCAACAGACATATTTGCTGAAGAAACTGAAAAATGGTCATACCTACAGAAACTTATAATTGTTCAATTTCAAAACTCCCAAACTTATCATGAAAATTGTCGTGGAAGAAGGAAATCATAAGCTAACAATTAACTAAAACTACAGTGGTACCTCGGTTCACGAACTTAATTCGTGAACTGACTCTGGTCGCGAACCGAATTGTTCGTGAACCGAGGCACAGTTTTCCATATGCTAAAAGCATAGCAAAAATAAAAAAAAAGTCACTGAAAGTACTCACAGTGTGCGTGCTGGGGCTTTTTTCTGTGCTTTCTTCTCTCTACGATCTTCCTACAGGAAGTCACAACCATGTGGCAGCCAGGAATACATTAAAAATGGCCACGGTTCCTGTTTGTGAACCGAAGCAGCGTTCGTGAACCGAAGCACATTTTGAGGAAAATTTCTGTTCGTAAAACGAATTGGTCGTGAACAGAGGCGTTCGTCAACCGAGGTACCACTGTAAAACTAAAAATTGGGAAATGTGGTAGACTTCATTGCCAATGATTTCTCATCACTGGATACCTTAGCTGATACTGAGCATTGGTCTTGTTGACCCTTTTGCTAAAGAAGCTGATCTGTGAAAAAGGCTCGTACCTGTGGAAACTTATAGGTATTCAAAACGTGGGCCATCTGGATAGAGTTTGGGGAGGGAAGGTCACCAATGACAGGCAAGAAATCTGATTTGTTCCTTTGGACACAATTGAAGTTGATAGGACTTCCTCGATTCTGAAAAAGAAGATCTAAGGTATGCTTCCTGGCCTCCCTGACATTGAAACTGTTTTCATAAGTATCCAGGACTAGTGTGGTGTTAAGGAACTTCTTTATGTTCTTGTTGATCTCATAAATGGTAAAATACATAGAAAGAGCATTCTGGAAGATTTTGAGTATCAGGCTGAAATAAAAGTGTACATGGACACATAATTATAACAAGAACTGCATCTAGTTGTAAACCATATAAGCAATTTCAGCAATTTGTGTAGAAAGGAGTAGTTCTAGATTCCAGTGAAAGTGCTTTTTATTTTATTTTTGAAAGTCCTTTTGAAAGACTAGGAACACCAACTTATTAACTTCATCAGTCAACCTTGGCTGGATATACACTAATCTTGGGAAGTACTGTGAATTATATGATCAGGAATATAAAATAAACTTTTAGTTCACATTTTGCTGACATTTTCTTTTTTTATATTGCAAAAGTTTTATTGGTTTTACAAATTTTTGGAATAGGGTAGGGTAAGGTGATACAAAAATTTTTTTGAGAACTTTCAGGTCGAAGTCGTTGGCCCCTCCAGGCTGCGTGGTAAGACATTGGTAATACATTGTTCATTAATACAACAAGGTGAAGATAAATACATAAATCATACATTCTAAATTATATGCTGGCAATCATGTACAAACATCCAGACAAAGAATTATACTATGTTAATAAAAAGCAAAGTCATTTTTTGGATCTAAGTCTCTTGGCAATTGTGTCTTCTTGTTCTCCTCCCTGGCCCCCAGTGGGCGGGGCCGTGGCCCCCTCTGCCCCTCCTGAATCTTCCCCCAGGATAGAGGAATGTTTTTTAAGAAAGGCTTCCGCCTCAGCAACTGTTTTAATCCTTAGTCTTCCTCCTTCCCAGAACACCAACATCCCTTCTGGCATCGCCCACTTAAACCAAATCCCGTGGTTAAACAATTTTTTAGATAAGAAGGAATACTTCCTCCTCACCTCCCTAATCCTTTTTGGGATCTGCTTCAAGATGGCGACTTCCTTTTGTTGGTAAATTAAAGGCCCGTCTCTCTGCGCCTTCAAAATTCCCTCCCTGGTCGACCTTCTAACAAATTTAATATGTATCTCTCTGGGTACTTCATTTAACCTAGCATATGTTGAGTTAATTCTATAGACTAGGTCAATATCCCCCCTGATCTCCTCTTTAGGTTTGTGTAAATAGCCTGCTAAAATTGTACTCATGAGATCAGGAAGGCATTCACCTGTTTCCTCCAAAATGTTCTGAAATCTTAAAAAATATGACATTCTTTCAAAATCCATCCTAGACATATGACCAGACAAATCTCCAATTTCAGTGTTGACATTTTTAAGTTCTTCCTTTGCCCCAGCCAACCCCACTTCCAGCTCCTCGGTCTTCTGTGTGTTCTCCATCAATTTTTTCTGTGTTTCCAAAAGTTCAAGCTTAGAGCTACACTGGTCTTTCCTCATCGCTTTAATTTCCAGCACCAAGGAGTTTAATGCTTCCTCCATCGCCGTCATTCTTTGTTCCAATCCCGAATTCTCTGGTTGTTTTTTTGAAGCCATGATGAGCTATTATAATCAGTGCCACTAAGATGGCGTTTTTTGGGTGCGACCGCTGGAGCAAGTCAGGAGAAAAAAGTTCAGCTCAAAGTTGTAACAAGTTGTAGAGCCCAGAAGAGAAACAGTTTCCACAGTCAATTGTTAAAAAAGAGAAGGTATTCCAGGGAAGGAACCAATTATTCAAAAAAAAAATTCCATTAATAAAGAGAGACAGTCCAAATTACAAAGAAATGTTGGTGATTTTCCATAAAGAAATAGTCATTCAGGAACAAAGAGGAGCCATCTTCCACCGCCCAGCCAGGCAGCCAGCAGGAGAGAGTGAAAAAAGAAATTGTTTCAATAAAGCCGGACTTAGATACATTGTGTAGAAACAAGCCGCGAAGCACTTTCACTTGTTCCGCAAAAGTCCGGATGAGAAATATCCGCTTCCTCGCAATGAGGAGCCATTTCTAAACGCCGCTGTTATAAATCCGAGGGGGGGTTTAACAAACACCCCCCTCCACGTCTCTCTCAGGCCAAGCCGCCAGCAAAAAAAGTTTTAAAGTCACTTACTCTCCGCCTCGCATCTCAAGCCCTGGTAGAGCCATCCGACTTGAGCGCTCCATTCTCTCCGAATCCATTAATTGTTGCCATCCTCCATTGGCGAAGGGAACCAAGCCCCCCGCAGCATGTCTTCTTCCACCTGGACCGAAGACAAGGACCGTTCCCCAGCTGCCGCCGGCAGAACCAGTCCCGGCAAGCCAGTCCTACGGAGGGTCCCCCCCAGAGAAAAAAGGGGGGGCACCCCGCCCCGTTAGGGGCAGAAAAAAGAGCAAAACGGCGGACGAACCCCACGGGGCGTGGCTAATGGCCGAGTAGCGAGAGGACATTCCTCCATTTCGTAGGGTTGTTTTTTTTAATAAACTGTGGATTAAAAGTGATTAAATGCACCGTCAGAAGCCGAGATTGTTTACAACGGGGTTGGAAAGGCGGAGGATGCTGTAGACTGATTTTTACACCGATAGATCAAACCGGACTGCTTGAACTTTAAAGTTTCGTTTCTTCGTGGAGAGCAGAGGTTTGATCGAAGCGGTGGAGATAGTAGCCTGCCTTTGTTCTGACAAGCAACGTGATTTGTAAGTTTTTTTTAATTGCTACGAGGCATAAACACAGGCTTGAAACACAGGCTTGAAAATTAAGCGGAAGATTAGCTGAGTTATGTGGATTGCAAGCTGTTGAACTTTTGAACTTTTTTAAGTGGGTTGTTTATGCTGAATGTAGCGAGTGAGCTTCTGGCAAGGCCTAAAAAGATACAGACTCTGTATTTTATGAACTTGGATTCCAGCCTTTTTACTTCTGTCCTGGCTTCTTTGGTGTTTTAAAAGCCATCTCAGCTCTTTATTATTGGGGTTTTTGCTTTTTTTCTTCAATAAAGACCCTCTTGGCAGGTTTATTTTTTTTTAAAGAGATTACTGATTCGACACGATGACTCAACAGCCTTCTGAACTTGAACGAATCATAGGAGCATTAAATACAATTGGGGAAAAACTAACTGTTGTAACTGATCGTTTAGATAATTTGACATTGGAGATTCAAAAAACCAAAGAAGAGGTTAATAACATGAATGTTAACTTTGGAAAGCAAAACATGGAAATTAATCTTATAAAGGATGATATTAAACAGATTTTTGTTCATGAGGAACAGTCTGATCGTAAGTTTGAAGGGATTTTTTTGAAAAACCAGCAACAAGATAGGAGAATCAGTCTTTTGGAAGAAGAGGCAAGAAAATATAATGTTGTTATTCGCGGGATTCCAGAGGAGAGGGCGGATAATTTGAAGCAAAGAATGTTAAAATGGCTGAATGAACTTGATGCATCAATTGTATACACGGCAGCGGACTTAGTAAGTGTTTTTAGAATTGGTTACAAGAGACAAGGTGGAGCTAATAGAAATGTTCTTGTGAGATTTGCAAACCTTGGAGATAAATTAGAAGTTATGGGAAAAATAAGGGAACTGGGAGAACCCCCAAAATTTGAGGGGAAGGAAATTCAAGTGTTTCCAGATATTTCTAGAGAAGAAAGAGAATGGAGATTCTTTTTAAAACCAATTACAAAAGTCCTCAGAGACAATGATATTAAGTACAATTGGAGACCGTTACAACAGTTGAAATTTTTTTACAAAGGGAGAATGCAAACTATTACTTTGGAAACGGATGCCATAACATTGATACGGAAGCTCGGGCTGATTGAGAAAGACGAGGATTTAGAAGAAATTAAAGATCATATGCTTAAGATGGGTGGAATACAAGTGGAATCTCCAACATTGGAGGAAAAAGGAGCAGTTGGTGGAGATCCTAAAAGTTTAAAACGGAAAGAAATCTCTCCGGCAATGTCCGAACATAAGAAAACCCGTGAAGAATCTAAGAGAGCGTCAGCTGAGGAGGAGGATCTTAGAAGAAAGCAGGAAGCTGAGTGTGGGGACAAGCCAGTGTTATCTTCTTTTTTTGAAAGTGGAATACAAGAATAACCCGAAAGAAATGACCCGACCATGGGCATGTTCCCCCCCCCCACACTCTTTATATGGAGGCGTAACTCGAATGAGGATGTGGGGGGTGAAGATTAATTGTTACTTGTTGTTGTTGTGTTTTAAGTTTGTTTTTGTTGTGTCTTTTGTATGTCTTTTTTGTTTGGTGTTGGGTGTGCACATAAAGGAAGAGGAGGGGTCAGGATTAAAAAAGTTATTGTTTAAATGCGGTTTATAAAAATAATGACATGGAACGTGAAGGGTACAGGCAATCATATAAAAAGAAAAAGACTGGAGCTTAAAATTAAAAGGGACTCACCTGACATATTATTTTTGCAGGAAACTCATCAAAAATCTGAGGATTTTAATAGAATGAATATTAAAGATATGCAGATTTATGAAAAATCTTTTGGGACTTCTAAAGCTAGAGGAGTTGCGATATTGATATCAAATAGGGTATACTTTGAGAAAAAACAAGTAATTAGAGATGAAGAAGGAAGATATTTAATAATTATTGGGAATATTAATGAGCAAAAAGTGACATTGGTTAATTTATATCTACCGAATGAAAAACAAAAGGGATTTCTTGATAAAATTACTAAGATTTTGGAAATAGAAAGTGTAGGGAAAGTAATTGTGGCGGGGGATTTTAATTTAATTAGGGATAGAATTGATAGTAATAATCCCACCCGCTTTAGACAAACAAATAAAGGGGAAATTTTAAACAAATGGATGTTTCGAAATAGTGTGGTAGATGTTTGGAGGGAGTTGAAAGGTTCTGAAAGGGTGTATACCTTTTGTTCTAAGGTATACAATACTTATTCAAGAATTGATTATATTTTTGTTTCTAAAGATTTGCTGAATAATGTAGATAAAGTAGATGTGGGAATTTTTAAGGATTCTGACCATGCAGAAGTTACGATGGAAATAGATTTTAATTTTGAGAAAAAGGAAAGAGGTTGGAGATATGATGAAAAATTGTATAAAAAGGAGGAGGATAAAATATGGATATTCAAAAAATGGGAAGAAAGTTGGGGATTGAATGATAATGGAGAGGTTAAATTTGAAATTGTTTGGGATACGATGAAAGCAATATTTAGGGGAGAAAATGTTAAATTGTCAAGCAGAAAATATAGAGAATATAAAACTAAAATAGAACAGGATACAAGACAAATTAAGATATTAGAGAACCAATTCTCACTTACGAAAGATAAAAAATGTTTGGAGGAATTGAACTTATTAAAAACTAAATTGATAGAAGAAGATATTGAATTAGTTAAAAAAATTTAAGGTATTTAAATAGGGATTTTTTTTGAATTTAGTAATAAAAATTCTAGGTTATTGGCAAAGATGGCGAAAAATAAAACTCAAAAGAGAGAAATTGGTTCTCTGATAGATGAAAAAGGTACAAGGTGTTATAAGAGATTGGAGAAATGTGAAGTAGCTAGGAATTTTTTTCAAAAATTATATTTAAAGAAATCAATTGATTTAGAAAAATTGAAGAATCATCTTGGAAAATATGCTATGAAAATAGATCCAACATATAAAGATTTGATGGAAAAAGATATAACACAGGAGGAGATCAATGAAATAATACAAGAGTTAAAACTAGGGAAGACCCCAGGAGAAGATGGATTACCTGCTGAATTCTATAAAGAATTTAAAGAACTAATAACACCAAGACTGCAAAAACTATTTAATGGAATTTTACAGGTGGAGAAGTCCCGATGTCATGGAATAAGACAGTAATATCTATAATTCCTAAACCATTTTGCTGACATTTTCAAGTTCCTTCTTTCAATCACTGTTGTGGAAATGTTATTTTAAGGTTATTGTTTGAAAGTTATCACCTATCTTGCTTCTTCAGCAACTGCTGTAAAGATTTATATGCAACCACACACTTCAATCAATAAATGTTAAAATTTAATATGAAAATAAATCTTTACACTGCTCTTTCAAATCTACAAATATTTACCAATTCTTTTCTTCATCCACTGGCATCAGGAAATAAACAATTTAGTGTGGATGCTATGAACTGGAAACTTTTCTTAGGGGAATCTCTTGGAATTGTAGTACCTTTTGAAATTCTTCTCCTATAGGGTTTCTAGACACAAGCATGCTTTCAGCTTGTGATAATCAGATAAATGCTTTGAAAGCCCCCAGTATTAGCTACCTTGCTACTCAACTGCTTTGAAACTCATCAAATTTGGTACTCACTGCATTTTGATGGGAAACTTTTTCCCCAATATTCATCATTTGTTTGGATGCACAAGCTAGAACTTGTGGGTATTGGGTTGCCTTGTGATTCACAACATTATCCTTATCGTTTTCCCAATACTCATAGTTTTTAGTACTCAATTAATGATGAGTACCAAGGTACAACTGAATATGGAAAAAGATTAGTAGCTTAATGACCCCATTTTCCATGAGTACTTCCATTCTTCACGTAAAGAGAGGGACATTGGTTTCCCCCCCCCCCCAAAAAAATTAGTTTTCTGGAAGTTCATGTTAAAATACATTTTCAGATTATTTCATCCCTAAGGTAGTTAATTATAATATAAGAAGAGCTAACATTTATGTTAGAGGGGCAGCTAAGGGACCAGTGCCACATTTAAACCACAATAATTTATTCCTTTCCTTCATTCTGTCATCTTTCTCTGAATATTGCCCTTCATTCAAAAAGGGAAACAGGCACTTACTTTCCAGATGTAGAAACTTTTGGCTGTTTCTTGAAAGTCTGTATCCATTCATGAATATTTATAAAGGAAATAAGTCCATTTCAGATCTGAAGTTGTGAAATTTCCCAGGAACTTTGGAGGGCTGGATGCAGATGGATTTCAATCTCTCATGGACGCTCTCAGGAAGGAAGAAGAAGAGCAGAATAATTTTAAAAGCGAGGAATCTTGTTTCACCATCCCATCTTTTCAAGTACATGTTCAATAAAATATAGCTGTCACCTTTGCAAGGAATTTGCCTTGACTGGAACTAAATTGAAAGGCTATAAGATTTTTTTTTTAAAGGAAAAATAAAAAGTTGGATGGTAAAAATCTCCCAATTAGAACTCTTTATCTGATTCTGCTAACCAGAATCTCAGATTTCAGTGGCACAAGGCAAAGTTGCCATCTTGGCACTTTTTTCAGTGTGGCACATCAGAACTTTTTCTTTCACCCATCAGTTCTTGTGCCGTTGTGATATACTGCCAAACAAACAGAACTGGAACACACTCAGATTGATAATTAGAAGGTGAGTAATAATCTTCTCCAAATTCTCTATTCCCTAGTAAATGGGTAAAGGACTCCCTGTGGATTTTATTCTGCTAGTAGTGTTGACTATAGGGAGTAGTGCTCAACTCCATTTCAAAGCCATTGAGCCACCGTCCAAAAGCGTTTTTGCAGCCATGTGGCCAGCATGATGTCACAGAGCTCTATTAACCTTATTCCCTAGTGATTTAGAGAAATTTTGCTTATGTGTCTATGGAGACTCTCAGACATTCAGGTCATGGTTCCCCCAAAAGTACTTTGTCAAGAGGCAACTGGACTTTCTGGTTCTTCTTTGAAGATGTTTCACTTCTTATCCAAGAAGTGTTTTCAGCTCTAACTGGATGGTGGGGAATGGAAGGTTTTATACCCCTTGCAGACAGCTAGTCATTTGCATTCCTTTGGATGATCATTTAGGCCACTTGGAGGCTTATCTGTGTCCTCAGGGTCACCTAACTACTGCAGATGCATGTGAAGCCTTCTTGGGTACAGGATTTTTTCTGCCTTATGTCTCTTCACTGTTGAAGATAGGTGCAGGCTATTGGGGATGAGTCTGTGCTGTCTGCATATAAAACTGGTGCAAATACCCATATTTTTCAGACTATAAGATGCACCTTCCCCCCCCCCCCCCAAGAGGGTGAAAATCTGGGTGCGTCTTATACACTTAATACAGCATTTTTGGCCTCGCCTCCTTTTCAAAAGTGGATGTGCAGAGGATTTGGGAGACCTGCAAAGTGCTCCTGGGAGCTGGAAAGGGCAAAACCAAGTGAAAAATGGGTCGGTTTTGTTTGTCGCCCTCCCCCCCCTCCAGCCCCCAGGAGCAGTTTGCAGACCTCTCAAACTTTCTGCATCCCCCATTTTTCACAAAAAACAACACGTGCAGAGGGTTTGGGAGGCCTTCAGAGAGCAAAAAACATTTTTAAAATTTACCACTTTAAAATCTTGGTGCGTCTTATACTCTGGTGTGTTTTATACTATAGTTCAAAAAATACAGTAGTTCAAATGGCTCTTCAAAAGAAGACAAATGAGTGCTATTGCTATTGCTATCTAAGGGTACATCAGTGAATTAATTGGACATGTATCAACATAACAATGTGTATACTGGAAATGTGCTCTACACTTTCTAATATCAGGCAGGGGGTCAAAGTCCAAGTTTCTTCTTGTGTGGCCTGTTGTAACACCACTTGGTATTAAGTTTCATATTGAATGATAGCAGAATCTCTTTCATCCATATTTGAATTTTGGAGAGAAAGACTAGTAGTGCTCAATGAGTGTACTAAAAGGACATCATGTTGAAATGGTCTAAGATTCAGAGAGCATTGTTCAGAATCTGTCTTTGGTATTGAGTATTTTTCTTTCTCAATAGTTAATGAAGCCTGGCTCCCCATTTGTCCCATAACTGCAGGGACAAATATTTTGTGGAAGATAGTTTCCAATAATTCTATTGTCTGACCAAGGAGGGAAGTTTGACATCACAAGGTCAATAAATGGCATGGCTTTAGCAGTGCTGACCCTTAACTTTTTCCTGAAGGTTTTCCAGTTTATGCATTATATTATCTTGTTTGTTCATGGCAAGGAACCAAAGCCACTGATAAGATCATTCATCTGAAACCAACATATCTTCATTTAATGACACTGACTGACTACAAGCACCATATTTTTTCAAGATCAGGTGTGAGGGTTAGGAATGCTTGCTCAGCTGATAAACCTTAGGAAGAGTTAGATGTATAGGCGAGACTAAGCTGAATGAAGAATAAACTATTTTGTCAAAGACCCTGGGGAGGGGGGGAATTTGAAATGATGCTAAATACGACCTCATTTTAAACAGCATTAATGTGAGATTAAAAGACACAAAAATCTATTTTTGCTTTTAAACCTTTGGAAGCCTGTCAACAAGTAAATCTCTGTATTGACAATGAGGAAGTTGTTCTAGGGAGTTTGCTTTCCTAGAATCCCAGTGTCCAATATTGAGGCTGTTCAAGGTGATACAAATCATAATCCATTTGTTTGAAGTGAATAATTTAACTTCCAGGGAATTTCCTCCTTTGCATCTAGAGATGTTTCAGTATGTGTGAAGTTACCACTCTTTGCCTTGTCAGAGAATAAAGATTAATTAATGCAACCCTTTGACTGTTACACAATTTTGTCATTTTGTTTTACTTTAACAAGACTGGGAAGGAATAGCAATATCACTTAGATGTATATACTACTTCACGGTGCTTTACAGTTCTCTCTAAGCAGTTTACACTGTCAGCATACTGCCCCCAACAATCTGGGTCCTCATTTTACCCACCTCAGAAGGATGGAAGGCTGAGTCAACCTTGAGCATGGTGTGATTTGATCTGCCAAATTGCAGGCAGGCAGCAGGCAGCAGAAGTAGCCTGCAGTACTAAATTCTAACCACTCGGCCCCTGTGGCTCACTGTGGAATCCAATCAAGACTCTCCTACAGTTCTTTCCTGACCAATAGTGAAAGATTTAACCACTGTTCTTTTTTGGGATGTGTTTGAAAGTCCCATTCAGGTGCTTCAATGGATTGAATTTGTTAAGAGGTGGGGGAGACTTGTTTTGTTAAAAATGCCTTTCATGTAAAATGCCCATTGCTAAATTATCTGTGATGGAATATTCACCTGGAGAAGGAGTTGTGGGGAGGAGTAATTCCAGCAAAAGCACTGCACTTTCCCAAAGAGGAGGAAGCATATACCAGAGTGGCCAATGGGTATGAGCGGTCACATGCCCCAACCCCCGCAATCTAGGTGGTCAGGGTTCACAGAGCCAGGGCCTAAGACTGATGCTATGCAACGCCAGGTCTGTGGTCAACAAAGCCCCCCTCATTAACGACCTTGTGTCAGAGGGGGAGCCGGACCTGGCAGGAATTACAGAGACCTGGCTGGGCCACGAGGGAGGACTTCCTCTCGTGGAGATGTGCCCGCCAGGTTACCGCGCGTTTCATCAGTCATGGGCCCTAGGCAGGGGTGGGGGTGGCGGTTATTGTGAGGGAAGGTCTTGAGCCGAGAGAGACCACTGTGCCACAGGTAACCGGTTGTGAGTCCCTCTGCATGAAGTGGGGCCTAGGGAGGCAGCTGGGCTTGCTGATTGTGTACCTGGCTCCCCGCTACATATCAGCAGCCCTGCCCGAGCTCCTTGAGATGATCGCCATGATAGCGGTTGAGACCTCCAGACTGTTAGACATGGGGGACTTTAACCTGCCATCAGTAGGCGAGACATCCGAGGCAGCTCGGGAGTTCATGGCCTCCATGACGGCCATGGACCTGACCCAAGTAATTCAGGGCCCCACACACGAGGGAAGACACACACTGGATCTTGTGAGTAGGGGAGTGATCGTGGAGTAGGGGATTTAGCCATCGTACCCCTGTCATGGTCAGATCACTCACTTCTCCGGCTTGACTTTCCAACCGCTACACCCCACTGCGGGGAGGCGGAACCGGAATTTCAAAGATGGTTCCGCCCCAGGTGCCTGATGGAACCTGAAAGGTTCCAGACGGAGCTTGGGCCATTACCTGAGGCCCTGACCCGCGCCCAGATGGAGGACCTAGTGGCTGCATGGAATAGTGTGGCCACTGGGGCCTTGGACTGGGTTGCACCTTTGTGGCCTCTCTTGCGGCAGCGAACCACCCAGGCTCCTTGGTTTTCCGAGGAGTTGAGGGTGATGAAGCGCAGCAAGAGATGCCTAGAGAGGAGATGGATATCCACACGCTCTGAATCGGACCGGACACAGGTAAGAGCCCATTTGAGGAGCTACCTTGTGGCGATAAGAGTGGCCAAGCATCAGTATTGTGCCACTCTTATCGCGTCCGCAGATAACCACCCTGCCGCCCTGTTTGGGGT
Source organism: Rhabdophis nuchalis (assembly GCA_039707465.1). Lineage (NCBI taxonomy): Eukaryota > Metazoa > Chordata > Lepidosauria > Squamata > Natricidae > Rhabdophis > Rhabdophis nuchalis. Next base: position 160,284,219 of record CM077647.1, on the reverse strand, counting down.
GACCCGCTCCCTCCTTCAACAGAGGCTGTGGGAAGCCCCTCTATAGGGCAGAGCAGAGGAATTTGGGGAGTATCTGCAGGAAAAAATCACTCAGATTTGGAGCGAGTTGGTCTCCACCGAAAGTGGTCTGGAGGGGATGTCGGAGGCGGGTCTTGAGATACCACTCTGGGAGGAGTTTGACTTTATTGCTTCCGAAGATATGGATAGGTTGCGTAGGCGACTGAGAGCCACCACATGTTTATTGGACCCGTGTCCCTCCTGGCTTGTACTGGCATCCTGGGAGGTTTCACGAGGCTGGCTCCAGGAAATAGTGAATGCTTCTTTGAGTAAGGCGTTCTTGCCAACCGTCTTGAAAGAGGCGGTGGTGAGGCCTCTCCTCAAGAAGCCTTCCCCGGACCTAGCATTGTTAGTAAATTATCGTCTGCTCTCCAACCTTCACTTTTTGGCGAAGGTTGTAGAGAGTGTGGTGGCACAACAGTTTCTACGTCACCTGGAGGAAATTGATTATCTGGACCCGCACCAATCCAGCCCGGTCACAGCACGGAGACGGCATTGGTCGCGTTGGTGGATGATCTCTGGAGGGCCAGAGATGGGGGTTGCTCCTCTATCCTGGTCCTATTAGACCTCTCGGTGGCTTTTGATACCATCGACCATGGTATCCTATTGCATCGACTGGAGGGGTTGGGGGTGAGGGGCACCGTTTTACGGTGGTTCTACTCCTACCTCTCCGGTCGATTGCAATTTGTATTGTTAGGGGGGCAGAGGTCGATCTCGAGGCCTCTCACTTGTGGGGTTCCTCAGGGGTCGGTCCTCTCGCCCCTCCTGTTCAATACATATATGAAGCCGCTGGGCCTGATCATCCATGGTTTTGGGGTAGATTACCACCTGTATGCTGATGATACTCAGTTTTACATCTCTACCCCAAACCACCCCAACGATGCCGTCAAAGTGATGTCCCAGTGTCTGGAAGCCGTACGGGTCTGGATGGGAAGGAACAGACTCAAGCTCAACCCATCCAAGACTGAGAGGCTGTGGTTACTGGTGCCCCGGTTCAACCAGTTGACTCCATCACTGGCCATAGGGGGCGAACATCTTGCCCCCATGGATCGGGCACGCAACTTGGGCGTCCGCCTAGATGCCCGGTTGTCGATGGAGGACCATGTGACAGCCGTGGCTATGGGGGCATTTCACCAGGTTCGCCTGGTGCGCCAGTTGCGTCCCTTATTGGACCGGGACGCCCTTTGCACAGTCACTCATGCACTTGTGACGTCCCGTCTAGACTACTGTAACGCTCTCTACATGGGGCTCCCCTTGAGGTGCACCCGAAGGCTACAGCTGGTCCAGAATGCGGCCATGTGGGCAGTTTTGGGAGCCACCAGGTACTCCCACGTAACACCGCTCCTGCGCGAGCTGCACTGGCTACCTGTGGCCTTTTGGGTGCATTTCAAGGTGTTGGTTATCATCTTTAAAGTGCTCCATGGCACAGTACCTAGTTATTTGCAGGATCGTATCCTGCCCCATACATCCCTTCGGCCGATTCGCTCCCACAGAGAGGGACTTCTCCGGGTGCTGTCCACTAGGCAATGCCAGCGGGTGATGCCCAGGGGAAGGGCCTTCTGTGTGATGGGCCCGACCCTTTGGAACGACCTACCCCCTGATATCAGAACCACCACGGACCTCCGCTCCTTCTGCCAGAAACTTAAAACTCATCTGTTCCATCAAGCCAGCTTGGCCTAATTTTTGCTTCTTGCCCCAGTCTGTAATTTAAATTGTTTTATTTGGTTTTAATGGGTTTAGTTTTAATGTTTATAAATTTGTACAGGGTTATTTAATTCAATTTTAATTTTGTATGTATTGTCATGTTTTTAGTAGTTTTAATTTTCCTGTACACCGCCCTGAGTCCCTTCGGGGAGAGGGGGCGGTCTAGAAATTCAATAAAATAAATAATAAATAAATAGAGTGAAGCCAAAAATAAAAGACTACACAGTCAATGAAGAGAGAGGATTCATCAAACCCTAGATCCCTTCAGGATATATCTATCAGATTAAAAAGTTATAGCTTTAGTGTGGCAAGATTCTGTCTATTAGGTTCAGGCAAATAAAGAATTGGACTTGATTGGATTTTGTCCTCTTTGGGCTGCGGCCTGACATTATTTGATGACTCAACAGAATTGTCCAAATTAAAAAGAATGCCAAATAGAAAGTCTTGGCAAGGTTGGGAGTTATCCTCTCTGTGAAGCTGCTTTGGGTATCATAAAAACCTTGTTTATACCCATAGTCAACCCACCCCTTCAGTCAGGAAGGAGTTCTACTGAGTTACAGCTGGAAGAGAGTTAGAACCAGGAACATCAGTTGATATAAGATTTACAAGTGTTCCAGCAGCTGCAGGAGTTGTCAAGCCTTTGTAGAATGTCTTCTTAGTTATCACTAACAGCAAAATATCAAAGGCATTTTGGAATTTTGCTGGACTCCTAGAATCAACCTAATTGGAAGGCATTGGATAAAATGAGAATCAGGAAAATGCCCACAACTGAAGTATGTTTTCATGTTCTGATTTAAGATTCACTTGCATCAGTGTGTCTGTCTATATGTGTCTTGCTTGAATTTTTTCACATTGCATGCCATGTACAGCATAGCAAAAGGCACCACAAAAGTTAAATGAGGGCCCATATCCAGATTTCTGGAAAAGTATGAATGGATGAGAAGGGATAAAAGGTAGTGAAAAATCACAAGTCTCTCTCTATATATATATAAACCATCTGATGCAAAACCCTTTTTAGATATTAGTGTATTTGTTGATGTTTCTATACTATACAAGTCAAAAGGAACTCTGAGCAATTTCCATTACATATAAAGAAGCTCAGCAAGATTAAAAATTATAAAACCTCGACCAAAGCAACACTTTTCCCCTCTACCCCCACAAAGTGCTACAGTAGGAGATGCCACTCAGAAATCAAGACACTGGCCCTGCATCACACAGGCAAAGTTGAGAAAAATGGAAAGAATTTGATGGCAGGATTATGGCTGAACATCTCAAATAGTGAGATTAACCCCATGGAAACTATGAGTCACCAGGAAAATGCTGAAAAATAAAGAGGGATTCCAATAGGGTTGGACCATTAAATTATCTTCTGGTCAGGTGTTGTTTTGTATTAAGATGTGGCTTCAGGATTATGATGTAGCACTTGGGGAGAAAGATGCAACCCAGTAAGCCTGCAGCAGAAGTCAAGATGGAGAAGATCTCCACAGCTATCATGTATTTCCCTTTGGTGCTCAGATAGGCTGGGATGAAGGACACCCAAATGCTGCAAAACACCAGCATACTGAAGGTGATCAGCTTGGCTTCATTGAAAGTGTCTGGCAATTTCCTTGCAAAGAAAGCCACAATGAAACTAATGGTAGCTTGAAGTCCCAGGTAGCCCAAGATAATGTAGAACATGATATCTGAACCTTCATTACATTGCACAATAATTTCATCAAATTGTGACTTCATGTCCAACTCTGGAAAGGGAGGAGATATGACCAACCACACCACACATATAACAACTTGAATTAAGGAACCAAAGACAATGGCTGATCCTGCCAGTCCTTTCCCTAGGTACTTCCTCATTGTGTTTCCTGGCTTGGTGGCCAAAAAAGCTAGAACAACTGTGATGGTTTTGCCCAAGATACAGGAAACTGAGGTGGAGAAAATGATACTAAAGATTGTTTGCCTAAAAAGGCAAGTCACTTTCCCAGGCCAACCAATGAACAAAAAGGGACAGAGAAAACAAAGGAGGAGGGAAGAGAGAAGAATGCATGTGATGTTCCTATTGTTGGCTTTGACAATGGGGGTGTCCCAGTGCAGAAAGAAAGTCAATGCTACCAAAATGAGGGCTGCTGAAAAGAAAATAATCAATAAGGTCAGGATGACTCCTAAAGGTTCACTAAATGATAAGTAGTTGAAAGTTTTGGGAAGGCAGTGATCTCTTTCTGCATTTGAATATTGATCTTCTAGGCATCTCTCACATTGATCTGCATCTGAAACCAAGAAGAACAGCTTGTCATTTCTAAATAGAAATATTAATAGAACATAGAAAACCTAGTGTAAACTAGAGAAATAACACCAACTTAAAGAGATAACATGGAGAAAGCACATCTGGTATGACTATTCACACAAACATTTCTGATGACAAGTAGTCCTGAGCTTGACTTAAAAACCACAACTGGAATCAGAATTTCCAGTACCAAGCAAGCAGTGGTGGGTTCTGGATCCCGTTAGAACTGGTACAGTTGCAACTAGGCCCAGCATCCTCCACATGAACATGTGCAGCTCATACACACACACACAAGCAGCGTGCCAATGCATCTTACCCTCCAGTGATGCCTCTGCCGAGTAGCTGATGCTCCAGCTGCTCGGTGGAGCATTGCACAGGCTCTGTACACGATGTGCACGGAAGCTCCGAAGAGTTTAAAAACAGGTAAGGACGATGGGCTGGTGAGTGTGCCCTCCAGAGCACCGTACCAGAATGGTATCTAATGCTCGGCCAGGCACTGGTATGTCCATATTAGGGCATACTGCCTGCAACCCACCACTGCAAGCAAGGGAGTAGTAAAATCTGTCATACCCAATTTTGCAACTTTTTTCTCATGGTTGTTAAATGAATCACTGCAGTTGTTAAATGAATCAGGTGGTATTTAAGAGAATCTGGCTTCCCCCATTGACTTTACTTGACTGAGGTTGGAAGGAAAGGTCATAAAAGACAATCATATGATCCAGGACCCACATAATTTCATGCCAGATTCAAAAAAGATTTTCAAGATGGTGGCGCACTTAGGCGCTGTGGCTTTGAGCTCCTGGTGTCACAGTAGAGATAGGCAAAAACTAGTCTATACCCGCAGGGAGTTATTAAGTTATTATTAAAGATTGGATCTTCTAGTCGACTCGATATTACCAACAACTTCCAGCAATCTCATAATATACCGAGTGACATAGTAATATTGCCAGGCTCTCCATGGATCGTTGTTTGGCCTAGGAGGCAGTGAAGAGAGCTGAAGCAGAAGCGGGGATGCAGAGCAGGTTTGCTAGTTCGATTACGGAAGGAGCCTCACAGACCAGCATTACCAAGCATTTCCTAACCAACTCTAGATCCTTCGTCCACAAAACTGATGAACTAGAGCTATGGATGGCAGCAAATAAGCTCATTTGTGACTGCTGTGTGATGATCATCACAGAGACCTGGCTTCATCCACTTGTACCAGATACATCTGTGGAGCTAACTAACCGCACCACACACCGCTTTGACAGAAACAACAACTTTGGTAAAAGCAAAGCTGGAGTACTGTGTATTTACAAACATAATAACTGGTGTACTAACAGTAGAGTTGCTTATACACATTGTTCTGCAGATGTGGAATTCTCAACTGTGATTTGTCAGCCATTTTATTTACCTAGAGAGATTTCTGTTATAGTTATCACTGCTGTCTATATTCCATCTGATGCAAATGTTAGCACAATGCTCAAACCAATTTCATTGTAATTTTATTATAATAACAATAAAGGTTATTATTATAAAATGTACAAATTATTTTTATTTATTTATCGAATTTATAAGCTGCACCCATCTCACCACATAGGGAGTTGGGGCGGCGCACAGGGAATATAAAATATAAATACACAAATATACAAACTAAAACGTTCCTTTAAAAGTCAATTAAATTAACCCACCCTGTGCTAAAACCCATATTAAAACCCCAGAATTAAAACTTTGGAAAACTAGAGGCAGTGTAGTGTCGAGTAAAATCATGCCAGGCCAGCTTGTTGGAAGAAGTGTGTTTTTAACCGCTGGCGGAACAGGCGGATGTCCAAGATGACACGGAGTTCAGGGGGGAGAGCGTTCCAGAGGGTTGGGCCCATCACAGAGAAGGCTCTATCCCTGGGCGTCGCCAGCCGGCATTGTCCGGCTGACGGCACCCGGAGTAGACCCTCTCTGTGAGAGCGTATCAGTCATAGGGACGTATGGGGCAGTAGACGGTCTCGTAGGTAGCTAGGCCCCGTGCCATGGAGCACCTTGAAGATGGTCATCAAAACTTTGTAACGCACCCGGAAGGTCATAGGCAGCCAGTGCAGCTCACACAGGAGTGGTGTTATGTGGGATTGCCTCGAGGCACCTGTAATCACCCGTGCAGCCGCATTCTGGACCAACTGCAACCTCCGAGTGCATCTCAAGGGAGCCCCATGTAGAGAGTGTTACAGTAGTCCAGGCGAGAAGTCACGAGCACTTGAGTGACTGTGCGAAGGGCCTCCCGGTCAAGTAAGGGGCGCAATTGGCGGACCAGGCGAACCTGGTATAACGCCCCCCTGGCCACGGCCGCCACCTGATCCTCCAGGGACAGCCGGGAATCCAGGAGGACTCCGAAATTGCGCGCCCTCTCCACAGGGGCGAGAACTTCGCCCCCCATGGCCAGTGATGGTGTCAACTGGCTAAACCGGGATGCCGGAAACCACAGCCACTTGGTCTTGGACGGGTTGAGTTTGAGTTTGTTGCTGCCCATCCAGATCCGTACGGCCTCCAAACACCGGGAGATCACCTCAACGGCATCGTTGGGGTGGTTTGGGGTAGAGATGTACAGCTGAGTGTCATCAGCGTACAGATGGTATTCTACCCCAAACCCATGGATTATTTCACCAAATTATCCCATGTGACCATAGAGATGCTGTGATGGTCATAACTGTGGGGACTGGTGTTAAGCCATTTCTTTCCATGTAACTTTGAAGAGTTACTGAACAACTAATCTGTATACAATAATGCTTTATTCAGTGTTTTCTCTTATCCAAAGTATAAAATTTAATTTCTTTGAAAGCTATCTTCTGCTTTCACCTTTCTGAAAACCACTGCATCTCTCAGCATAGTGAACTTTTGTATAACATACAAAATGCATATAAATATCTAAATTATTTCCTTTAAAAATTAAAACAGGTCCATTTGGACCTGTTTTCCACAGAAAAAAAAACAGTGGAAGACAAAAAAGCTGGGTAGGCATGGCCAACTCAATGTCACTCCCACCCAGTCACATGACCCTCCCAGCCGCGCCTACCCAGGTTTTGCGGCTCCCACTGTTTTCTGTGAAAAATATCTCTTTCTTTTTCTCTCTTCCTTCCTCTCTCTTGTTTCCTCTCACTCCCTCTTTCTTTTCTTTCTGTACCCTTCTTTCTCTCTTTCCCCTCTTTTCCCTCTCTCACTCCAACTCTCTTATTTCTGTGTCCCTCTCCCTTTCTCTCCCCTTCTCTCTTTCATTTGTTTCTCTCTTTTTCCTTTCTCTCATTCTCTCCCTTCATCATTTTCTCATTTCTCTTCATCTCTCATTTCTACAGGGGCACTTTCTTCCCTCTCTGGAATACGGAGTGAATCTCCATCCCTGCCAATGCCCTTATCTTCTCAGGACACACGAGGAGTGTCTTGGAGGCAGTGGTGGATTGCAGGTGGTACGCCATGGTACGGGTGTACCAGTGCCTGTCAGCAGCACTGGATATTGTTCCAGTACAGTGCTCCAGAGGGCTCACCCGCCCATCATCCTTACCTGCATTTGAGCTCTTCGGCGCTTCCTCACATGTGCCTGTACGATGCTCTGCTGAGCAGCTGGAGAGTCGTGGAGGTGTTGCAACTGGTTGCAATGGGATCTGGAACCCACCCTGCTTGGAGGAAGGGCAAAGGACAGGGCCAGATAGCTGAAAGGGAGCCACAGTAGGTGTACAAAAGAACCACATGTGGCTCAGGAGCTGCCCACTGCCAACATCGCCTTAGCCCAATTACAATATAAGCTGGAATTAATCTATTCCACTACTGTACATACTATAGCACATTTGGAAAGAATAAAAATACATAAGCTTGAAAACTTTTGAATTTCCACCTGAATAATGCTATTATTTACTTGCCAGTTTGGACTGAAATTCTTCCTTCGGGACATTTTCTGCAATTGTAGCAACAAGATTGTTTCTCCTCCTGAACAACCCTGCTGTAGCCCCGGGAGCAGCTCTCCACACATCTGGAATTAGGTGGTACCTAGAAACAAGACACATGGTGTTTATAAGTAGACTTCACCAACCATTTCTTCAAATAAAACATTTAAAAAAAATAGTGAAGTTAGGAAGGGGACAGGTTGTAAATTCAGGGGTAGTGCAAAATCTTCAGAAGGCAGGATATGCCAGGAAAATCATGCCAGTAGAGAGTGTTCCATGGTTTCAGAAAAATATCCCATCTTCTGAAATACGTTCTGAGTGTTCATAAAAACACGTCCATGCTTATTTTTTGTTGTACATCAATGAAAGTAAATACTAGTCTGCTGAGATATACTATCCAATTTATAGAAGAAAGGACGGAAAGTATTTTTAGAGGCAAAAATAAAAAGTTTAAATCCTATCCAGATGCAGAGGAACCTATAGTCATGCATATTCTGCTGTCTAGAGCAGAAACAAAGTAAGACACTTTCCATTTTCTTAACCTGGAAAATAAATATGGCTTGTTTGCATCCTATATCTGTAGCAATATTTCTAAAATTTAGCACAACAAATATAGAAACAAATATTCCCCCCCAAAAGTAACACCATTTTTGTTTCTTTATTCATCCAGAACCATGCCTAGATTTTAGTTATAGATATTACAGTTATACCAAAAGCAAGTAAAAATCATAGTGTGCTAATTATCACCCTATTTCACTGACAGATGTTGGTACAAATATTTTAACAGCAATATTAGAGAACAGATTATACCAACTGATATTATTTGCTATCAAGAACGATCAAATAGGGTTAAAAAAAAACTAGGCAAGTGACAGATATGCTTAAAAGGCTTTTGACAAAATAGATAAATAATGCATGTTTGCGATACTACATAGATGTGGATTTCCTTTAGCATTCATAAAACAGATTAATATTAATAGCATTTTTCTCCTATTTTTTGTACTGTTTATAGGAACTAGACAAGAATGTCCCATTCATCTTTGCTTTTTAATACCTGTGTGGAATTCTTGGTTTGTGCTGTTAAACAACATAGGAAGTATGAGTAGATACACCTTCAGAAATTGGGGAAACCAATCTTTAAAGTTTGGAAAAAGATGGCAATTTGAAAAATTAGGTGGAAGTGCACCATTGAGTTTGGATTAATTGATTTGTGATGAAGGTGGATTTTTAATTTATCGTATTGCTAAATCCTTTCAAATTTAACAATCTACTATGTAGGTCTGTAGTGGCACAGTGATTAGAATGCAAAATTACAGACTAACTCTGCCTACTGCCAGGACTTCGATCCTGACCAGCTCAAGGTTGACTCAGCCTTGCATCCTTCTGAGGTCAGTAAAATGAGGACCCAGATTGTGGGGACAGTATGCTGACTCCGTAAACCACTTAGAGAGTATTGTAAGCCACTATGAAGCAGTATATGTCTAAGTGGTATTGCTATTTGTTATTAGTAATTCAATTTGAAATGGAGATATTAAGAAACAAATTGCGTAAAGAGTTAGAAGTTCCTCTACTGCCTAGATAATTGGAGAGCATTTATCAAAAGAATGTCAATGAAGCTCACATTATGACTTATACAAGAAAACAAATTTTTTTAAATGCATTGGACTTGGTTACATTTATTTAGGAAAAGACTGTCAAAAGCAGTTTATTGGAGATATAATAAAGATAATGTTTCCCTAAAACATGTTTTTGCAAGAACTTGTACTCATTGACTTATAGCAGAAAATATTAGTTATTTAAATGAATTTGTGCAACAAAAGCTATTCTTTTCAGAAGATAATATTGTTAAATTTCTAATGATAGCCAAACAACATAACTTGATTTTTGTGCCCTTATTATGGCCAAAAGACTAATATTGCAACACTGGAAAGATAAATGTATGGTTCAATTCATACAATGAATTGATTACTTGATTCCACTTGCCCGCTACAAGCGGACTGTTTATAGACATAGATTTTTTCTGTGGACAAAAGAATAAATATGGGATTCATTTATACAAAGTAGAGTAGGTTAAAATGATAATTAAATAGATGTATTACGAATATATATGTGCTTGAATAATAATTGTATTATATAACTATAAAAAGAATTGAACTATTTACTGTTAAAACAATAATATGCATTTTTGTGGGTTTCCCATTTCTGTCATTTTTTAAAAAGCAATAAAATAATGAATTTTAAAAAATTAATAGCATGTTGAGCAAATTAAAATACACAAATATAAGTATTATTCCATCATATATATTCCAGAATGCAACTCAATACAGTAATCCAAATCTTCCATGACAATGTTTTCATAAAACCTTACCCAAATATCCAGAAAAACAATGAAGCTCTAGGAAATCATCTATGTCCCAATGGTCATCAAACAAAAATATCTTCCTCCAAAGATTATAAACCGTCCTTTTAGAATCTATCCTTCCATCTGCTTACCATCCAGTCTCAACTGTCAGTACCATCACCATCACAACTGATGAAGCTTCCTGGATGAGAAGCAAAAAATTCTTCTTCTTCTTCTTCTTCTTCTTCTTCTTCTTCTTCTTCTTCTTCTTCTTCTTCTTCTTCTTCTTCTTCTTCTTCTTCTTCTTCTTCTTCTCCTTCTCCTTCTCCTCCTCCTCCTCCTCCTCCTCCTCCTCCTCCTTCTCCTTCTTCCTCCTCTTCTTCCTCTTCTTCCTCCTCCTCTTTCCCCCCTCCTCCTCCCCTCCTCCTCCTTCTATTCAGTTGTCTTTTGAAAAAGCACCTTTGAGACAACTATGACCTGGATGACTGAGAACCTCCATAGACATAATAACCCCCTCATTTCCCAAAGTCCTACCTGCTGAAATTTGTGATTCCACACAATGGCTTTTCCATTGAAGGTGAACCTTTCTCCTTCAGGAGCTTTGGAGTCCATCTTTCCTATCCAGACTCTCTGGAAAGATTGATTTGGAAAGGCAATTAAATTGAAGATGTCATATCCTGGGTCAAAATCCCCATTCTCATCAAAAAATATTTCTTCTCCAGCACTGTTATTAAAATGGGTGTTTCTCAGGAAATAGTGAAGCTGGATTCAAGGAGAGGAAAAGTAAGATCAAACCAAAATTATCCTAATATTCTCCCAATTCTGGTTATGTTCAGAATCCCAGTAAATTATGTGTAGTAAAAATACTACTAAACTAGTCTAACTAAATCCATTCTAACAGCAGAGTGGTATAGGAAGCAAATACAAATTGTTTACTACAAAGAGATTGGGAGTGATCCCATAATGACGATTGTGGAAACAAATTACAATTTTACTTCTGTACTTTCAAATTTTGGGAAAGATTCAGTTCTATTTGCAGATAAAATTAATGGGTAGTCACACCAAGGCACAAGACTCAATGGGAAAAAAATCTGCAAAGAGTTCTTTCTCTTTGACATAACCGAAAAGCTTGAGTAACTGAATTGCAGAAATGTGATTGCTAAGATTAACTTCAGAAGAACAAATCCAAACCCTTTATACTATTGATTCACATTCTATCCACTTCAAAACTATATACCTTTAGAGCTGCAGTGGCGCAGTGGTTAGAGTGCAGAACTGCAGGTGATCTGCTGATCGCCAGCTGCCCGTAGTTTGGCAGATTGAAACTCACCAGGCTCAAGGTTGACTCAGCCTTCCATCCTTCTGAAGTGGGTAAAATGAGCACCCAGATTGTTGGGGGCAATAGGCTGACTCTAAACTGCTTACAGAGGGCTGTAAAGCACTATAAAGTGGATTATACTGTAAGTGCTATTGCTATATCTGAGAAGAGCGATGACATACCTGCCATGGCTGAAAATGTAAATCAGGATTTGCTCCCTTCGGATTCCTGAATGCTCCCTTCGGATTCCTGAATGCAGCTTGCTTTGTTCTGCTTGAGCGCATGGCTTGCAGAGCATGTGCTGCAGCATAAACCGCATTGTAGATATTGTAGCTCTCTCCAGACATGGACATTTCAAACATAGAACCAGGGGCTTTGCTCAAGTCTTCCTCCCCAGTGCAGTGTTTTGCTTTGGGGAATGCACGAGATGAGCAGTCAAATATAGTCCACCAGAACCAATTCATAAGACCAGTGGAATTTGCAAATTGCTTTCTCCTCTCTAGAAACCCATGAAAGTCTGGCACCATTTTTGTGTGCAATGCAAAGTATAAGGAGCCATTGAAAGTTTGGGCTGGGAAACTCCCCGGTTTAAATATCATCACAGTGAAATCCCAATGAGAGGTCATGATCCACACTCTGTGATATACTGTTTTATCCTTGGACCTTTCAGGAAGATACAGCATTATCTGTAAAGCCTCCATAGATTGGATGGTTCCAGAGGCAAGGAACACACTAATTTCTTTTTCTAAGATTGTGACTTGTATGTTGGATATATGTGAAGAAATTGCACCTGCAGTTAAATCTAAATCTTTCAAAACTGGGATCAAGTGCATCCAAGCAATGCAAATATCATTCTGGAAGAGCTTTGGTTGGAGATTTTGAAGAAAGGCTTCCCCATTCTCATCCTCTGATGCTAGGAGGCCAATCCAGTTCCATCCAAAATGTTTCAATAAATGAACAATTCCCTCATATTGTACTTTTTCATTGGGAACCATGCCGAAGAAGAAAGGGAACTGCCTTTTGTCACTCAGGACTGGGTCAAAAGAGCCATAACCAAGCTGTTTGGAAGAAAGATGCATAGAAAATTAAATGATGAATCTTTTTGTGATCCTGAAGCATATTGAGTTTTTCCATTCCATTCACTAGAATATTAGATGCTCCTGGGACATTGCGATTGAGTTATAAAAACTCAAAGTCTGCCATCAAGAATTTCATGGAATAAGAAGATCCTAAGCTTCACAATAGTATATTTTGATAAGTGGTAATGGAGATATTATGTAGACTTCATTGCTCATCATTTCTTTTCTTTTTTAATAATATTTTTATTGTTTTACACCATAAATTCCATTTCCATTTCTATATTGAACAGTGTGTTTTCTAGGAATTAAAATATAAACATCATAAGCACATATGCTTATATCAATCGTTATTGAAAAGTGTACTAGCTTCCATTGTGATCAATTAAATAATCATCCATTTCTACATTGAACAGTGTGTTTTCTATATGTCTGAATTTTTAAAATATAAACATCATCATAATCATTAAAGTCATGTACATGAAGCATATATGCGATAATATCAATCATTGAAAATTACATCTTTTCATTATATCAATTATATAATTATCAAATATTTACTAATCATTTTTCCTTTCTCGTGTAGTCCATATTTCATGTAAATCCACTCATTTAAACTCTGTATCTGTCAGCTAACCATTTGTAGAAAAGTTCCCACATTACCAAACATTCTAAGTCTTCTTTTTCTGAGTTTTGGAATTAGCCTATCCACATCCATCCCTATGCACATTCTGGAATTTTTTTGATGATATTATCATCTGTAGGAGTTTCTACATTCTAGCCCATCATTTCTCATCACTGGATAGGCTGGATAAAGTGAAGGAAGCTAGGGTTTACCCCCCCCCCCAAAAAAACCCACTCAGTTAAGGTCTTTCTGACCACTTTTGCTAAAGAAGCTGAACTTTGCAAATTCATCATACCTGTGGAATCTTATAGATGTTCAAAATGTGGGCCATCTGGATGGAGTTGGGAGAATGGATGTCACCAATGATGGGCAAGAAATCTGTCTTCTTCCGTCCAGCACAGTTGAAATTGATAGGGCTCCCTTGACTCAGAAACAGATGGTCTAAAACATGCTTACTTGCCTCCCTGACATTGAAACTGTTTTCATGAACCCTCAGAAGTATTGTTGCGTTGGATAAGTGCTTCATGTTCTTATTGGCTTCATGAACAGCAAAAGACAAAGAAAACCGGTGCTGGAAGTTTTTGGGTATCAGACTGAAATAAAAGTTACACATAATAATATGAGAAATAAAGAATTGAAACAAGTTGCAAACTATTATACTGTAGATAATTTCAGAAAATTGTGCAGAGGGCTTTCACTTTTTATGTTAGCCTCATCATCTCAACATCCTCTGATAGTTGAACAACAGAATAGGACTCAAATCTTTTGTGATACAGTATGAATACTTTCTGTCCAAATTGGTAGTCATTTAATCATGTTCTTTTACTATTATGAGAATGCAACTGCAATCTACCAGTTAGAAAGCTCTACCTGTTCCACTCTTCACATTTGTGAAATGCAGTTGCCTTTTCATCCTTGAACGCAAATTTGGATCTTGTTTATTCTTTTGTGCAATATGTTTAATAAAATGAATGGATTTTCTCTTAACATTTATGTACTATTATTCCTGTTAATGATATAGCAACTATTCAAATCTTTTAGGAGGCTTTCATCAAGAGTTAGAGATCTCCAGGACAATGTTTTGGAGAGGGTGGTTGGAAGTCTGATGCTTCACTTGTTTTGTAAAGTCATTTACGGACAGAGCCAGTAGTTTATTTATTTATGTTATAGTTCTCTAGGAACTATCATATCAACTTCATCAGTCAAGATTGGGTAGATATATGTTAATAATGGGCAGTAACCTATATGATTAGGTATGAAAACAAAACTTTAGATTATATTTTGCAGCTTCATTCTTATGGAAAGATCTTTCCAAGGCCATTATATAACATGAACCAACTCTCCAGTTCTTTCTGAACCACCGTAAAGTTTATTTGTAACTACATAGTTCAATCAATAATTCGATTCTTATACTTTCTTATACAGTACAACAATATATAATTTGTTGAAGAATTGTAGAGCTGCAATTTCTTAGAGGAGGATCTCTTGCAATTGTATTCCCTTTAAAATTCTGCTCTCCATAGGCTATTAGAAATAGTTGTAATTGCTTGGATTTCAGTTTCTGAATGCTAATCCTAATTAGATCAGTATTATAAGATATTTGCCATTGTTGAAAAACAATGTGGATTAAATGACAACATATTCCAGGAAGTCTGTGGTACTTCCATTCTTGAGGTGAAGGGACAAACAGTCTTGGAGATTTTTTTTTTCAAAATTCAATTTTGTGAGAGTTGATATGCATCTTTAGATCTCTCAGATGATACATTAAAATATGACCAGATCCCACTTTTTTTTATTTTCCTTGGGGTAACCTCTCAATTGAAGCCATTCTCAAAATATCTACTATCGGTATATGCCAAAGGAGCAGTGCCACATTTGATGCAAAATAATCTACCTCTTCCCTGTATTCTTTTACATTTCTCTGAACATTGTGCTTTATTCAAAGAGAAGTACTTACAATCTATACTTAGAATTGTATGGCTCTTTTTGTAAAGTCTGTATAACTTCATCGGTATACATAAGGGAAATAAATCCTCCAAGTATTATTTGAGATTTGGAAGTGTTAATCTTCCTTAGAGGTTTGGAACCCTTGAAACAGATGGATTTCAATCTCTCATTGACGCTGTCAGGAAGGAAGAAGAAGAGCAGAATAATTTTGAACACCAGCAATCTTGAGCTACCTTCCCATCTGTTCAAGTACATGGTCAACAAACCACATGCAAGGAAACTTTGTCTTGATTAGACCTCTTGAAAAGGACGGGGGTTCAGCAGAAAGAGTGCCCCTTTTCCTCATTCAAATAAACTCTGGTTTCAAGGGCAGAAAACAAATTGTGAGGGCTCTTTTCAAAGTGTAGCACTACCGGCCTCCCCCCCCCCCAAAAAAACCACACACACAATCCCTGTGCAGCAGTATTACTGAGAAAGAAACAGAAGTGGAATACTGTCATTTTGCTAATTAGGAGGCAAATAATACCCTTCTTCCAAGTCCTCTAGTCCCTAGAGGTTTAGAGAAAATTTGTTTGTGTGAAATCTGTACATGGCTGATTTAAGAGCTATAGTTGGTGTGTAATACAGTAACTCTAATCTCCTTTCTCTAGCCTTGCTCTTATGTGCGAAAAAGTTTCAGAAAGTTTTATTCTTCAATATTAGATTATCTACACTGGTGTATTTTAACCCACCATAATGATTCCAACAAGTTGTGGGAGTTGGTATTAAAGCCTTGGTGGCGCAGTGGTTAGGATGCAGTACTGCAGGTTACTTTTGCTGACTATTGGCTGCCTGCCATTTGGCAGTTCAAATCCCACCAGTCTCAAGGTTGTCTCAGCCTTCCATCCTTCTGAGGTGGGTAAAATGAGGACCCAGATTGTTGGGGGCAATAGGCTGACTCTGTAAAAACTGCTAATAGATTACTGTAGAGCACTATAAAGTAGTATATAAGTCTAAGAGCTAGTGCTATTGGTAGTTAGCCATTTCTTGGTGTCCATTCAATTTTCTGCTTTACCAAGAATCCTTTAAATGTGTGTGAGGTGTTGGTCTTTTCTGATTCAATTTCCCTATACTCCTTTTTTTGGGGGGGGGGTTATTTTCATATTTTTATCTGGCTTCCTGTTTCCTTTCCATCTTCCCTAATGTCAGATGCTGGAAAATATCATGCCAAAGTCTAGGAGACTCAACACTCTTTCCCCAAAGTTGTCTTTCCTCTGATATGAAAGCAAAGACAGTATTCTTTCAAATATAATATTTTTTTTCCAAGAAACAAAAACTCTTTACAATGGTGGTGACTATTGTCAGCTCAGGTATAGGATGAAGATTGAGGCTCATTCTCCAAGCTTGTGGGTTGTTTTTCAAACATTTCATTAACAGGCTAGGTAAGATCTTCAATAGAATTTAGGGGATGTCAGTGTCCCTTTGTTTGTAAGAGCTTTGTGTGGTCAGTAGGTCTTGTGATGGGGAGGTATGGTCTTGTGATGGGTATTGTGATGTGTTGTATCAAGTGAGGATCTTATGATGGATCTTGTGATGTGTCAGGTGCGTGTCATGTCAGGTGATGGTCTTGTCACAAGACCCTCACCTGATGTGACTTGAATTTATGTCTGCAACAGAAAAGAATGAGGGGTTTAAGACAAGTTTTTAAGTTCATGCAATATCAAATTGACTTTTAAAATCAAGCTAATGTGACAGCAAATGACCATATTAGATGGAAGATAGGAGCTCTTCCCTCCCCCAATTCATGTATGTTCTTGGAAAATGATATGCTTGGAGGACTACTGCAACGCTCTCTACATGGGGCTCCCCTTGAGATGCACTCGGAGGTTGCAATTGGTCCAGAATGCGGCAGCGCGGGTGATCATGGGAATCTCAAGACATTCCCACATAACACCACTCCTGCGCGAGCTGCACTGGCTACCTGTGACCTACCGGGTGTGTTACAAGGTTTTGATGACCATATTCAAGGTGCTCCATGGCACGGGGCCTAGCTACCTTCGAGACCGTCTTCTGCCCCATACATCCCTTCGACCGACTCGCTCCCAGGGAAAGGGTCTTCTCCGGGTGCTGTCGACTGGACAATGCCGGTTGGCGGCTCCCAGGGGAAGGGCCTTCTCTGTGGTGGGCCCTACCCTCTGGGATGGCCTACCTTCCGACCTCTGTTCCATCACAGACCTCCGCTTGTTTCGCCGGCACCTAAAAACTTATTATTTTCATCTGGCTGGCCTAGCATGATCTACTCCACACCCATTATTTTATAACAAATCAAAACTGTAATTTGGGTTTTAAATTTAAACTTATTTTAAGTTAAGCAGGATATGGATTTAATTTCGTTATTATTTAATAATATTTTGTATTTATGTATAATTGATTTTAAATCTCTGTTCGCCGCCCCGAGTCCCTTTATGGTGAGATGGGTGCGGGTTATAAATGTGAAAAATAAATAAATAAATAAATAAATAAATCCTAGGAGTGAGATAAAATGACTTGCTCAAGACCATCCACCTGATTTCTAGCCCCCCCTCTCTCTCTGTGTGTGTGTGTGTGTGTGATCAAAACATTTCTAGTCTAGTATCCTAATCATGGTAAGTTTGTGTGTGTGTGTGTGTGTGTGTGTGTGTCTTCCTCCTTCCCCCCACCTCTCTCTGTGTTTGTGTGTGTGTAAAATCAAAACATGGAACTCAAGACACTGCCGCGCTTTTTAATGCATTTATATTCATTCAGGGAATATAAACCCTTCCATTCCCCACCATCCAGTTAGAGTTGAAGAATATTCTTGAATGAAAGGTGAAACAACTTCAAAGAAAAAACAGAAAGTCCAGGTGCTTCTTGAAAATCACCTTTAGGACAAGCACAATGCCACTTTCTTTGGGAGTGGACTTTTTTGCATCAGGACCTTTGGGATTCATCCTTTCATTTTTGCATTTGAGCACTTGGAAGCCAGTCAACAGAGCATAAATCTATCTGTCTGTATTTACACTGATAGCATAGTACCAATTATCACTCATAAATCAGAGCTCTGGCACTGCAACACATAGGAAAATATCATAAAAAAGGGAAAGTGTTTGAATGCAGGGTTATGACTGCATATCTCGAATATTCAGATTGACCACATGGACACAATAGATTATCAGGAAAATGCTGAAAAATAGAAAGAGATAAAAATTGGATTCAACCATTAAATCATCTTCTGGTCAGATGTTGTTTTGTGTTTAAATGTGGCTTCAGGATTATGATGTAGCACTTGGGGAGAAAGATGCAACTCAAAAGACCTGCAGCAGAGCCCAAGATGGAGAAGATCTCCACAACCACCATGTATTTCCCCTTGGTGCTCAGATAGGCTGGGATGAAGGACACCCAAATGCTGCAAAATACCAGCATGCTGAAGGTGATGAGCTTGGCTTCATTGAAAGTATCTGGTAAGTTCCTTGCAAAGAATGCCACAATGAAACTGATGATGGCCAGCAATCCCAAGTAGCCCAGGACAATATAGAACATGATATCTGAGCCTTCATTACACTGCACAATAATTTCATCACTTTGAGAACTCATGTCCAACTCTGGGAAGGGAGGAGATATGACCAACCATACGATAAATATAATAGCCTGCATAAAGGAACTTAGAACAATAGCTGATCCTGCCAGTCCTTTCCCTAGGTACTTCCTCATCGTGTTTCCAGGCTTGGTGGCTAGAAAGGCTAGAATTACTGTGATGGTTTTGGCCAAGACACAGGAAACTGAGATGGAGAAAATGGTACTAAAGATTGTTTGCCTGAGAATGCAAGTCACTTTCCCAGGCCAACCAATGAACAAAAAGGAGCATAGGAAGCAAAGGAGGAGAGAGGAAAGAAGGACGCATGTGATGTTCCTGTTGTTGGCTTTGACAATAGGGGTGTTCCTGTGCAGAAAGAAGACCAATGCCACCAAAATGAGAGTTGCTGAAAAGAAAAGAATCAAGGAAGTCAGAACTACTCCTAAGGGTTCACTAAATGATAAGTAGTTGAAAGTTTTCGGAAGGCACTGATCTCTTTCTGCATTTGAATACTGATCTTCTGGGCATCTCTCACATTGATCTGCATCTGAAAGACATGAAGAAAGCTTTGTCTTTTCCAAATCAAGAAAAATATAGAAGTAACATTGAGCATAATGTAGAGATAGCACACTAATTTACAGAGCTAATGTAGAGCGAATGTTAAATTTGTCATGTCCAACCTTACAGCCTTTTATTAAGTGAATGACAACAGTTGTTAAGTTGTTATTAATCTATCCCCATTGATTTTGCGAGTCAGTATATGTAGGGGAAGGTTGCAAATGACAATTACATGACTTCAGAATGTTATAACCACTATAAATGCATGGCAATTTCTGGCAAATTTAATTTCTATGAAATTTAAAGACTGTTTTCAATTTTCTTCCTTCAGAAAATCATTGTATTTCTCAGGATAGTGAGGGAAATGCCATATAAAGATGCATGCGAGTATTTAAATTAACTGCTTAAAAAAATTAAAAAATATTCTGGCATTCACTATCCATATGCCAGACTAGATTGGAATTGATCTATTCCACTACATACTGCAATGTATTTGGAAATAATTAAAAAATTATAACCCTGAAAGCTTTTGAATTTTTATTGGTACCATACTTCCCCCAAAATACAACCTACTCAGAAAATAAATTCCAGCTTGATTTTTATATGTGTGCCCCATATAAGCCCTAACTCCAAAAAAACTCTGGTTCCGCCTCGCGGGGAGGCGGAACCAGAACTTCCTATCTGGTTTCGCCCCAGGCGCCTGATGGACCCTGTTGGGTTCCAGACGGCACTTGGGCCACTTCCTGTACCCCTGACCCGCGCCCCGATGGAGGACCTCGTGGCCGCATGGAATATTGCGACCACGGGAGCCTTGGATCGGGTCGCGCCCTTGCGGCCTCTCTTGTGGCGCCGAGCCGCCCCGGCTCCTTGGTTCACCGAGGAGCTGAGGGCGATGAAACGCCGCAGGAAATGCCTAGAGGGAAGATGGAGGGCTACTCGCTCTGAATCTGACCGGACACAGGTAAGAGCCCATTTACGGACTTACATTGTGGCGCTGAGAGTGGCCAAACGCCATCATTGTGCCACTCTCATAGCATCCGCAGAAAACCGCCCTGCCGCCCTGTTTAGGGTGACCCGTTCCCTCCTGCAACAGAGGGTGCGGGAAGCCCCACTACAGGGTAGAGCAGAGGAATTTGTGACTTTTCTGCAGGACAAAACCGCTCAGATACAGAACGAGCTAGCCCCCATTCGTGGCCCAGTGGGATGCCACGAGGCTGATCTTGTTTGGGAGGAATTTGACTCCGTTGCTTCCGAGGATATGGACAGGTTACGTGGACGACTGCGAGCCACCACATGTTTATTGGACCCGTGTCCCTCCTGGCTTGTACTGGCATCCTGGGAGGTGACACGAGGCTGGCTCCAAGAGGTTGTCAACGCTTCTTTAAGTGAGGGTTCCTTGCCTGCTTCCCTAAAAGAGGCTATGGTGAGGCCCCTCCTTAAGAAGCCCTCTTTGGACCCAGCTCTTTTAACCAATTATCGTCCCGTCTCCAACCTTCCCTTTTTGGCGAAGGTTGTTGAGAGTGTGGTGGCACAACAGTTTCCCCGTCACCTGGAGGAAGTTGATTATCTAGACCCGCGCCAGTCCGGCTTTCGGCCCGGGCATAGCACCGAGACGGCATTGGTCGCGTTGGTGGATGATCTCTGGAGGGCCAGAGATGGGGGTTGTTCCTCCATCCTGGTCCTATTAGACCTCTCGGCGGCTTTCGATACCATCGACCATGGTATCCTATTGCATCAGCTGGGGGGGTTGGGGGTGGGAGGCACCGTTTTACGGTGGTTCTCCTCCTACCTCTCTGGCCGATCGCAATTTGTGTTGGCAGGAGAGCAGAGGTCGACCCCGAGACCCCTCACATGTGGGGTGCCTCAGGGGTCGGTCCTCTCGCCTCTCCTGTTTAATGCATACATGAAGCCGCTGGGTGAGATCATCCGTGGTTTTGGGGTAGAGTACCATCTCTACGCTGATGATACTCAGCTGTATATATCTACCCCAAACCACCCCAACGATGCCGTAGCGGTGATGTGCCAGTGCCTGGAAGCCGTGCGGATCTGGATGGGAAGTAACGGACTCAGACTCAACCCGACCAAGACCGAGTGGCTGTGGTTTCCGGCTGCCCGATTCAACCAGCTCTCTCCAACGCTGGCCATAGGGGGCGAACATCTTGCCCCTGTGGATGGGGCGCGCAATTTGGGAGTCCTCCTGGATACCCAGCTGTCTATGGAAGAGCAAGTGACAGCCGTGGCCAGGAGGGCGTTTTACCAGGTTCGCCTGGTTCGCCAATTGCGCCCCCTATTGGATCGGGACACCCTTCGCACAGTCACTCATGCCCTCGTGACATCCCGACTGGACTATTGTAACTCTCTCTACATGGGGCTCCCCTTGAGGTGCACCCGGAGGCTTCAGTTAGTTCAGAATGCAGCCGCGCGAGCAATTATGGGAACCACTAGGTTCACCCATGTAACACCGCTCTTGCGCGAGCTGCACTGGCTGCCTGTCGTCTTCCGGGTGCGCTTCAAGGTGTTAGTTATCATCTTTAAAGCGCTCCATGGCTCGGGACCTAGCTACCTGCGGGATCGGATCCTGCCTCATACATCCTCACGGCCGATTCGCTCCCACAGAGAGGGACTTCTCCGGGTGCCGTCCACTAGACTTTGTCAGCGGGCGACGCCCAGGGGAAGGGCTCTCTCTGTGGCGGGCCCGGCCCTCTAGAACGACCTTCCCCCCGATATTAGAACGACCACGGACCTCCGCTTCTTCCGCCTGAAATTGAAGACTCATCTTTTCCGCCTGGCCGGCCTAGGGTAGTCTCTCTCTCTATGGGTTTTTTAATGTTTATTTATATTTACTGGGGATTTTTAGTTAATGGGATTTTAGCACAGGAATTAGTTTAATCTGTTTTAAATTGTATGTATTTTGTATATTTATTGTTTTTATTCTCCCTGTGCACCGCCCCGAGTCCCTGTGGGGAGAGGGAGCGGTTAATAAATTCAACTTTATTATTATTATTATTATTATTATTATTATTATTATTATTATTATTATTATTATTATTATTATTATTATTATTATTATTATTATTATTATTATAAAATGAGTCCTAATTAAGACCCCACCCTCTCCA
This sequence comes from Rhabdophis nuchalis, assembly GCA_039707465.1. NCBI lineage: Eukaryota > Metazoa > Chordata > Lepidosauria > Squamata > Natricidae > Rhabdophis > Rhabdophis nuchalis. Next base: position 160,261,726 of record CM077647.1, on the reverse strand, counting down.
GGGTGCACAGGTAAAAATTAACCTAGTGTGAGGATGAGGGAGGTTGGAGCTGCCCTACTGCTTAAAAGAGCATGGAAATGTTGGTGTGTCTTATACACTGAATACAGCCATTTTTGGCCTCCCAAAGCTCCGCCCCCGCATTCCATTTTTGCAAAAAATGGGCAAAGAACGGGCTATTTTTCACAAAAACTGAGGCATTTTTGCAGCACTCTGCAGGTTTAGGAGGGTTGTGGGAAGGGAAAAAATGCCCACATTTGTGCAAAGAATGGGCCATTTTCCACCCATTTTTTGCAAAAACGGGGGCATTTTTGCCTTCCCCCAGCACTGCTGAAGTTTGTAGTTTGCTTCTGGGGGCCTGGGAGGACAAAACCTTTTTCTTCTTACTTACCCCTTCGAAATCTTGATGCGTCTTATAGTCAGTCCGAAAAATATAGTACCTTCGGACAGTTGCAGCAAGGCCTTGCATCCCTGGCCCATTTCTTCTGCAGCTGGCAAGACTTTGCTGAATGTTTCTGTAGCTGATAACAGAGCTTGGGATCAAGCTGGAACACTGTTATCGGCTGCATAGGCCTTCAGGAAAACCTTGCTGGCCTTGCTGGACGAAGAAGTTCCCGAAGGTCTCAGATAGTGAAAAAGAGGCCGGGAATGATGCACATCAGTGGATGACATCCCCCCTGAAAATAAGACTTTGTGCCTTTTTGGGAGGCAAAACAAGAATAAGACAGAGTCTTATTTTCAGAGAAACGTGCATAATTGTATAATTTTTTTACTTGCCTATTTGGATTGAAATTCTTCCTTCAGGGCACTTTTTGCAATTGTAGCAACAAACAGGTTTCCCTTCTTCAACAACCCTGCTGTAGCCCTGGTGGCAGCTCTCTACACATCTGGCAGGGGGTGGTACCTAGAAATAAGTGAGAGAAACATTTATGAGTAGAATTAACCAAATGGAGATAGTAAAGGAGCAGATTCTAAATTCAAGGGGAGTGAATTTTCTTTTTTCAATATCAGGAAGGTTCAGGTTCCAGGTGTCTGTAGGTTGTGGAGAGTTTTCCACATTTTAAAAACGATTTAAAAAATGTAACACATGGGGAAAAATATTCCTCATACTCACATATAAATGTACTTACATGGTTTCTGTTATGGAAGTCAACAACCTCATATTGTCTTTTTGAATATGAAGCCTGTTGCTTAAGTTTTAGTGTAAGAAGAGGCATGAAATCACCATCTCTTTAGGAAGTTGTCCACATTTTTAATTCCTATGACTTTTTTCTTTTAGTATTCTTTTCCATCTCTTCAAAAATGTAACTTGTTTTTTTTTTACAAATCATGCACATAATTAGGGTTTTTTTTTTCTATTAAAGATAAATACTACAGTATATATACATCTTCCACCCAAAATAATACTTCAGAGATGGCTAACTTTTTTGCCATTGTGTGCCAAAACTGGGGGGAGCACATGGGGGTTGTACGTGGGCATGCCCACACACATAATTCTATGTCTGTGACCCCCATGCATGCATGCATGTGTAACCCCCTCTGCATATGCACATGTGACCTCTGCACAGCACACATGACCCTCACACTCACCCCTGCTTTTAGTGTGCAATGGACCAATTTTTCACCCTCCCCAGGCTCCAGAGGGTTTCTAGGAACCTGGGGAAAGTGAAAACAGCCTCCCCCAGCATGCCTGGAAGCCCTCCAGAGGCTTCCAATCCCTTCACTTGCACCTACAGCAGCAGTGCCTGCTGCTTCAGCCGCCTTCGACCATGCCCATGCAGTCCTGACCTGAAGCCTCATGACATACACACATGCACCACTCAGCCAAGCACATCTCACCTGCGCCGGGAGGCACCTGGCATTGCCAGTGGCCTCCCTGGCCACAGGCAGGCGGTTGTAGGTGCTCTACCAGCCAAGGCACAGTTGGAGCGAATTGGGCTGCTCCAGGAGCCCCAAAGCCTTGGCTTGAAGGTATGAGCCCAGGTTGGAGGAGCGCCTGCAACGGATGGCCCATTGCTGGGGAGACCCAAGGAGGCCTCCCAGCGCAGGGTCCTGAGGCTTCAGGCCAGGGCCACGCGAGCACAGCCACCCCACCAAGATGAACAGTTGCTTCCATTGCATCTGTGGCATGCGTGCCACAGGTTCCCCATCACAGGTCAACTTGATTAGTGTATCCCAACATATCCCACCTGCTCAAATGTGGGGTTCCACACAATGGCTTTTCCATCAAGGGTGAACTTTATTCCTTTAGGAGATTTGGAGTCTATCTTTCCAATCCACACTCTCTGGAAAGATTCATTGTGGAAAGTGACCAAATTGAAGATGTCATATCCAGGGTCAAAGTCTCCATTCTCATCAAAGAAGATTTCATCTCCCACACTATTATTAAAATGGATGTTTCTTAGAAAGTAGTGAAGCTGGATTTGAGGGAGAGAAAATGTAATTTCAGGCCAATATTATCCTAATCGTCCCCTAAATGTATCTATTTCCAGAATCCCAACAGAGTTTCTCTAGTGAAGGTCATCAGAGTTCTGAGGACCATTGAATTTATGGAATTCATCAGATCTTCAAACTATATAACACACTTATTGTCAACTTCAGCAATTATTGCATAATTACCAGGTGTGGGCTGCTATGGGTTCGCCCATGTTTGGGAGATCCTGTAGCTAATGTTATGGCCAATTCAGAGAACCTCCAAATCCCACCGCTGGCTGGCCCTGCCCATCCCACCCCTCCCAGGAGTCTCCATACGGTCCGTTTTGGATGTGAGGTAAGTGCACGGCCCACAGGGAGGTTCGGTGGGGGATGAAATGGGCCTCCTGGAAGTTCTGGAAGGCTGGAAACATGCCCATTTCTCACCTCTGGAGCCCGGGGGGCAGTTTTTGTGCTCTCAGAGCCTCGAGGAAAACCTCCACAGCCTGGGGAAGGCAAAAATGTCCGTCCCACCATAGTTCAGGAGGCCGATTAGGCCATGGCCACCATTGCCACGCCCACCCAGCAACTAGGCAGAGAACCCATTGCTGAAATTTTTGAAGCCCACCTCTGATAATTACCCTACACTTACATGAAATATTCAAAAGATAAATGTAATTCTTGTAATAAACATTCTAACACTATCAACCACTTTTCCATCTATTACAGAAATCAGAAATAGGAGAAAAAGGCCATCCTACATAAATAGAGAGTATATATATTACATACTATGAGAAGGAAAAGAAAGCCCTAAGGAGTGCATTTCTATATTCAGCTCATATTCTTGAGCCCCACTAAGTATGCAACTGGACTCACAATTCTTGCTCAAAGAGCAGGCGGCAATCATGAATAGTAGGGCTTTTGCACAGCCATTTTGAGTACCCGTTATGCCCTTACATAGATCCTGAGGTGCTCTAGTTATGTTTCGGCTGGATTACTGCAATGTAATCTACATGGGGTTCTCCTTGAAGATATTCAGAAGGTGCAGCTAGTGTAGAATGCAGGGCCATGCACAATCCAGGGAGTTCTTAGGGCTGCGCATGTAATACCCTTATTGTGCGAGCTGCATTGGATACCAAGGTTTTGGTTCTTACGTTAAAACCCTACATGGCATGTTCCTCCAACGGGACAAGCTGACCCCACTCTTGCCACGCTTGTCAGCAGAAGAGGCCTGCTATGGATCCCATCTGCTAAAGAATTGAAGTAGGCAGGATCAAAGAAAGGAAAGCTTTTCCTGCTATGGCCCCGTCCCTATGGCATCTTCTACCACCAGAGGTAAGAGCTGCTTTTTGCTTTCCAGAATGGTATCAAAGCCTGGTTTGTCAGCAGGCTTTGGGCTCCCAGGGATTGCTTAAACTGTAGCTGGTTGACAGGATAAGAAGACCTCATCCCCATGCCATGTAGCTCAGTTTTAGTATAGTTCTTAGTAAAAAAAAATTAATGCTGTGCTCTTTTATTCTTTTAATATTCTACCTATTTTTCTTGTTTTATACCCTGTGAGCCACCCAGAGTCAACTTATAGGGGAAATGATGCTATAAAAAATTTAATAAACAAATAATATAAATAGATAATACAAAAAGAGGAAGGACGGAACGGGTTTTCTAGAAAGACATTGGGAGTGATCCCAGAATGAAGATTGTGGAAAAAACTACCACAACTTTAGTTTTGGGAGAGGTTGAGTGTAAGTGTTTGCATAGAAATTGGTGAAATAATGAGATGACACATCATAGCATAGCATTAAATGCCATATCTCTGGGAAAGAGCTACTCCTGGAAATGGTTTGAATTGGGAAATGACACTCTGACATGAATGAGCTGCATTGGTAACTGAATTAAGACAAGTAATTACTAGTACCGTTTTTCCATGAAAATGAGACAGGGTCTTGTTTTCTTTTGATCCCCGAAATAAGCCCTTGGCTTTAATTTCAGGGAGGCCTTATTACTTTTATTTATTTATTTTATTTATTTATTTATTTAAATTTGTATCCCGCCCTTCTCCACAGAGGACCCAGGGCGGTGCACAGGAAAATTAAAAAACATACAAAATACAATAAATATAATTTAAAAGACTATTAAATAAACCTATCCTGCGCTAAAACCAAATTTTAAAAACCCAATTTAAAACTACCTAAAAGTCCCCATGGGAGGTTAGGCTAGGCCGGCTTGTTGAAACAAATATGTCTTGAGACATTGGCGGAAGAGGCGGAGGTCGGTGATGGTACGTAATTCAGGGGGTAGGTCATTCCAGAGGGCTGGCCTCGCCACAGAGAAGGCTCTTCCCCTGGGTGTCGCCAGTCGGCATTGTCCGGCCGACGGCACCCTGAGAAGGCCCTCTCTGTGGGAGCGTATCGGTCTAAGGGATGTATGGGGCAGGAGGCGGTCTCGCATAAGGAGGCGGTCTCGCTCTTGAGGTGCAGGAGATGGTGAGCATGGTCACCTCATGGCTGCTGCTGTGCTGCTTTATTTTTTGGGGAGGGCTTATTTTAGCGCATATGCTCAAAAGCCCAATTGTGCTTATTATCCAGGGAGGTCTTATTTTTGGGGAAACATGGTAGTTATTTGGTTGCTGCAATGAAAAATACAACAACCGGAGTCTTTATACTGCAAAACATACATACATCCCTCTGATAAATATATCAGAGAAGAGCAAATTCACACCTGCCATGGATGAAAATGCCGAAGATTGGCTCCCTCCTTATTTCTCAGAGAAGATGGCTTTGCCCTGCTTGAGCGGATTGCTTGCAGAGCGTGTGCTGCAGAATAAATTGCATTGTAGATATTGTAGCTCTCTCCAGACATGGACATTTCAAATATAGTACTAGGGACTCTCCCCAAGTCTTCCTTCCAAGTACAGGTTTTCATTCTTCTGTGTGGGCGTAATGAACACTGAAATATTTTTGCCCAGAACAATTTCATGCAAAAATAAGACCATAAAGAATTGTTTTTGTTCTCCACAAACTCTTGAAATCCTGGCACCTTGTTTGTGTGGATTGAGAAGTATAAGGAACCATTGAAAGCTTCGGCTGGAAAATTCAAAGTTATCTTTTCATTAAAAGTGAAATCCCACTGACAGGTCACAATCCAGACTCTGTTATATTTTGGCTTTGTACTGCTACTTAGAAAGCTACGTAATTTTATTTTTTAAAGCCATCATAGAGTTAATAGTCCCAGAGGCAAGGAATACAGTGGCTTTTGTCTCAAACAGAGTGTTTTTCACGTGCTTTCCAAATTGAGTATGATCTACCTTTTCGAGATATTGATCTGTCACAAGTGGGATTAACAGCACCCAAGCAACACAAATATCATTCTGGGAAAGCCTTGGTTGGAGATTTTGAACAAAGGCTTCCCCACTCTCATCCTCTGATGCTATGAGGCCAATCCAGTTCCATCCAAAATGCTTCAGTAAATGAATAATCCCTGCATACTGTACATTTTCTTTGGGAACCATGCTGAAGAGGGAAGGGAACTGCCTTTTGTCATTCAGGACAGGATCAAAGGAGCCGTAATTGAGCTGTTTTGAACAAACATGCAGAGAGAATTAAATTAAGAATTCTTTTGTAATCCTGAAGATCAGAAAGCTTTTCCATTTCCCTAAAGTATTTCATGCTATTCCAACATTATAATTAAGTTAAAGGAACCCAAAAGTGTCCATCCAGATTTACGTTGAAGAAGGATATACTTTTCACTCTGAGTACTCAGAACTGGGAAATGTTGTAGAATTTATTGTGTCAAATGCAGAAAACAGGAAACCCAGGCAGTTCAAATCAATATAAAAATTAAATTTATTGCAAGCTTATGAGCCATGGTGGTGCAGTGTTTAGAATGCAGTACTTCTGCTGATTGCTGGCTGACTTCAATTTGGGAGTTCAAATCTCACCAGGCTCAAGGTTGACTCAGCCTTTCATCCTCAATAAAATGAAGATTGTTGGTAGCAGTATACTGACTCCGTAAACCACTTATTAAAACACTGTGAGGTGGTATATAAGTCTAAGTGTTATTGCTAAGTGCTATTAAGCTCTCTGCAAGAATTTGAACTACTAATGGTCAAAGCAAATTGGTGGCCAATAAGAATCAATGGAATTCAAGATAAGACTGGGCTTAGATCTCTTGTGGGCATGAAGAGACCAATGAATTTGACCTCTTTCCTCAGGCTCAACTAGGTCTTCTACCCATTGCATGTCTTTTCTCATCACTGTATAACCGTATAACCTGGCTAAAACTAAACTTCACAAAAAGCAGAGGTCTTCTCTGACCATTTTCGCTAAAGAAGATGAGCTGTGAAAAATGGCCATACCTGTGGAAACTTATAGGTGTTAAAAATGTGGGCCATCTGGATAAAGTTGGTGGAGGGAAGGTCACCAATGACAGGCAGGAATGTTGTCCTGCTCCTTTCGACACAGTTAAAGTTGATAGGACTTCCTCGCTTTAGAAAGAGAAGATCTAGAACATTCTCAATGGCCTCCCTGACAATGAAACGGCTTTCATGAACCTCCAGTTCTATTGTGATGTTGGGAAACTGCTTGATGTTCTTGTTGATCTCATGAAGGGCAAAATACATAGAAAGAATATGCTGGAAGTTTTTGGGCAATATGCTGAAAGAAAAATGTGTACGTATCATCAGAAGTAGCCAGTTGTAAAACATATAGCTTTGAATCATCTAAAATTGGGTGTGTCTAGTTTAATGAAAAAATTAGGAGTGACATAGCAGCAATGTTCCAATATCTGAGGGGTTGCAACAAAGAAGAGGGAATCAAGTTATTCTCCAAAACCCTGAAATTAGGACAAGAAATGATGGCTGGGAACTAATCAAGGAGAGAAGTAACCTAGAATTAGGTTGTGGAAGTGGAACAATTTGAATCCAGAAGTTGTAAATGCTCCAACGCTTTTTTAAGTTTTTAAGAAGACATTGGACAACCATTTGTCTGAGATGGTGTCGGGTTTCATGTCTGAGCAGGGATTGGAGTAGACAACCTCCAAGGTCCCTTAAAACTCTGTTATTCTGTATTCAGCTAACTTCAACATTTCGTATAGAGAGATATTGGCAGACATTTAACAATGTGCCTTTCGCATTATGAGACTCTAACTGAAGCTTACCACAACTATGAAGATCCAACTTTCACATTCTTCACATGTTTGAATAGCATCAATTAGATAAATATTATGAAAGCCCCACATTTGGCCATATTGAAAATGACCCCTTTTCCATGAGTTCTATGATAACTCTATTGTTGAAATAGAAGGAGAACAGTATTGAGCGTTTTTTAAATTTCAATTTTTTGAGAGTTCATGTTAAAATGCACCTTTAAATTTCTAGATATCTAAGACAGTCTATTATAATATGAGCAGATTCCATTTTTTTTAAATTTCCTAAGGGCAATCTCTCAGTGGACACAATGCTCAAAATGCAGCAAGCAAGAGATAAGTACTACATTTGAACCAGTAGAATCTACCTCTTCCCTATCATCTTTCTCTGAATTGTATTGCATTTTATTCAAAGAGGAAAAAGATACTTACTCTCCTGCTTTCAAAATGAATGGTTTATTATTGAAACTCTCTTTACGTTCAATGATTGTCAGAAAGGAAACAAATCCCCCAAGTATCGTTTTAGATCGAGAGGTGCTAATTGTCCCTGGAATCTTGGAAGGCTGAATGCAGGTGGATTTCAAACTCCCATTGACACAGTCAGGAAGGAAAAAGAACAGCAGAATAATTTTGAAGGCCAGCAGTCTTGAGTTACCATCCCATCTGTTAAAGTACATGGTCACACAAAATATGACTGTTACTTTTGCAAGGAACTGTTGGGTTAGCTTGACAAAGGGCGAAACGTCCAGTGAAAAGGAAGAAGGAGAATATTTTTTGAAAGAAAACATAAAAGGGTGGAATATAAAATGTCCCAAGAGAATCCTTTACCTGACTCAGCCAACGTCTAAGATGTCAATGGCAGAAGGCGAATTGAGAGAGCTCTTTTCAAAGTGTAGCATTTCTGAACGTTATTTTTTCCACCAGCAGTCCTCATACTGCCAAAGAAACTGAACTGGAACACACTCATTATGCTAATTAGAGGGCAAATAATACGCTTCTTCCAAGTCCTCTTTTTGCTGCTGTAGAGAAAATGTTGTTTGTGTGAAATAGGTACATGACTATTGTAATAGTCATATTTAATATAACTCCTTTTCCCATGGCTACTTACGCTTTCCATGTTGTTATGTACAGAAAACTTTCAGAAACTTTTGCTCTTGAGAAGTAACTTATCTACACTGACCCCTTGAAAAACCCCTACCTACCAGTGATGCCAATCAAACAGGAGGAGGCCCTCTCTGTGGGAGCGAACTGGTCAGGGGGAGGTATTTGGCAGCAGGAGGCAGTCTTGCAGGAAGCCAGGTCCCTTGCCATGGAGCACTTTAAAGATGGTCACTAGTACTTTGAAGCGCACCCGGAAAGCCATAGGCAGCCAATGCAGCTCACGCAGGAGAGGTGTCATGCGGGAGCATCTAGAGGCTCCCAGAATCCCCCACGCAGCCACATTCTGAACTAACTGGAGTCTCCGGATGCACCTCATGGGAAGCCCCATGTAGAGAGCATTACAATAGTCCAGACGGGAGGTGACGAGGGCTTGGGTGACCGTGCGTAAGGCGTTACGATCCAGAAAGGGGTGCAACTGGCATATCAGGTGGACCTGATAGAAGCCCCCCCTGGCCACGCCTGTCATGTGATCTTCTAGAGACAGCCGAGAGTCCAGGAGGATGCCCAGATTGCGAGCCCTCTCTGCGGGGGCCAATGTCTCACCTCCGATGGTCAGTGAGACCCTTTGACGTCAACTTCTGCCCCCCTGCCAACACGAACTGCGACCAGTCAGAGAGATAGGAGGAGAACCACCATAAAACAGTGCCCCCAACCCCCTCAACTGGTGCAGCATGATACCATGGTCGATGGTATCAAAAGCCGCTGAGAGATCTAACAAGACCAGGATAGATGAACAACCTCTATCCCGGGCCCTCCAGAGATCATCGACCAACGCGACCAATGCCATCTCCGTGCTGTACCCAGGCCGAAAGCTGGACTGGTGTGAGTCCAGATAGACAGCTTCATTCAGGTGCCGAGGGAGTTGTCATGCTACCACACTCTCAACAACCTTCACAATAAAACGAAGGTTGGAGACAGGACGATAGTTGGCCAAAACAGCCGGATCCAGAGAGGGCTTCTTGAGGAGGGGCCTCACCACTGCCTCTTTCAAGGCGGCCGACAGAAACCCCTCCCTCAAAGAAGCGTTGATAATTCCCTGGAGCCAGCCTTATGTGACCTCCCGGGAGGCCAGTACCAACCAGGAGGGACACGGGTACAATAAACATGTGATGGCGTTCAGCCGCCCCAGCACCCTGTCCATGTCCTCAGGAGGGTCAGGATCGAACTCCTCCCATATGACATTCTCAAGACCTGCCTCTGTCAGCCCATCTGAACTAGTCCAGCCGGAGGACAACCTGTCCTGAATCTGATCGATTTTATCATGCAGATAATGCCCAAAATCCTCCACTTGACCCTGCAAGGGAGCATCCCGCGCCCTCAGATGAAGAAGGGAGCGGGTCACCCTAAACAGGGCGGTTGGTCGGTTATCTGCAGACGTGACAAGAGCAGAGAAATAATTACATTTCGCTGCTCTTATCGCCACTAGGTAGGTCTTCAAATAGGACCTTACTAGTGTCCGGTCAGACTCGGAGTGGGTGGCCCTCCAACCACTCTCTAGGCATCTCTTCCGACGCTTCATCACCCTCAGCTCCTTGGAAAACCAAGGAGCTAAGGTGGTTCAGCGCCAGGTGAGAAGCCGCAAAGGCACAACCCAGTCCAGGGCCCCAGTGGCCACAATGTTCCAAGCAGCCACCAGGTCCTCAGTCGAGTCATGGGTCAGGGTCTCAGGTATTGGCCCAAGCTCCAACTGGAACCTCTCAGGGTCCATCAGGTGCCTGGGGTGGGACCATCTCACTGATTCCGGTTCCGCCTCCCCGCGGTGGGGTGGAGCGGTTGGAAAAACAAGCCAAAGGAGAGAGTGATCTGACCATGACAGGGGTTCAATGACTATTTCCCCTAAACCAAGATCACTCAACCACTGGCCAGAGACAGTGTGTGCCCTCTGGTGTGGTTGGGGTCATGAATTAACTGAGTCAGGTCCATGGCCATCATGGAAGCCATGAACTCCTGAGCCATCTCAGATGTCTCACCTACCGATGGCAGGTTGAAATCCCACATGACTAACAGCCTGGGGATACCAACCACCACCTTGGCTATCACATTGAGAAGCTCGTGTAGGGCTGCTGATACATAGTGGGGAGCCAGGTACACAATCAGCAGGCCCAGCTGCCTCCTATGACCCCACTTCACACAGAGAGACTCACATCCAGGTATCTGAGGCACAGTGGTCTCCCTTGGATCCAGACTCTCCTTAATAACAACTACCGCCGCCACCACCCCGTCCTTAACTTATGATCATTTTGAGCAATTCTTGCCCTGTTTTATGGCTTTTCTTGCCATGCTTGTTAAGTGAATTACTGCAGTTGTTAAAGTAAACTGTAAAATCAACTGTTGTTAAGTGAATCTTGTTTCCCCATTGACTTTGCTTGTCAGAGGTTTGCAAAATGGAATCACATAACCCTGGGACATAACCCTCTTACTATGAAGTTGTATTTCACGATATTCAAAGACAAAAGAGATACCGGTACTAACTTTCCATATTTAGCAATATCTGGCTCTTTTTTGAAACTCTGTATTTTTTCAACACTATGTAAAAGGGAAATAAATCATCCAAGTATCATTTGAGATTTGGAGGTGCTAATCTTCCCTGGAGCATTTGAAGGCTGGATGCAGATGGATTTCAAACACTCATTGACACTGTCAGGAAGGAAGAACAGCAGGATAACTTTAAATGGCAGCAGTCTTGAGCTACCATTCCATATGTTCAAGTACATGGTCAACAAAATATACCCTCTACAAGGAACTTTTCCTTTGACCAATCAAATAGGAAATGTCACTGAAAAGGAGGAAGTTTTTTATAAGCATTAAAAAAATGTGTCAGTGAAAACAGCATCCCGGATTTAGCTAACCTCTGAGATTTCAGCGGCACAATACAAATTATGCATTTTAATAATAATAATAATAGTAATTTAATACTTATAGACCGCCCCCTCTCCCCACAGGGACTCGGGGCGGTGCACAGGAAGAATAAAAACAATGACTATATACAACATTTCATATTAAAAATAGATTAAACAGTACATTTTAATGTGCTTTTGAACTGCTAGGTTGGCAGAAGCTGGGACAAGTATCAGGAGCTCACTCCATTACATGGCGCTAGGGATTCGAACCACCAAACTGCAGACCTTTCTGATCGACAAGCGCAACATCTTAGCCACTGAGCCACCACGTCCCTATTAGTTATAGTTAGTGTCAAAATCAGAAGGATTTCCAAGCGTTAACTGAAGGACAATAAACAGCTGAAACTTTTATGAAAGCATTGGTCTTTTTATGGATTTGAAATGCATAAAAAGACCAATGCTTTCATAAAAGTTTCAGCTGTTTATTGTCCTTCAGTTAACGCTTGGAAATCCTTCTGATTCTCGTCTTCATGGAACACTGACTCTTCATGGTGAAGGGTCTTGTGCAGCTCAGTGAAGCTATGAGATACATTGGGTGCAGGGCAATGGTGGATTTCAAAAATGTTTAGAACCTCTTCTGTAGGTGTGGCTTGATTTGTGGGAGTGACTTGCCAGCCATGTGACCGGGTGGGAATGGCTTGCCAGCCATGTGATCGGGTGGGAGTGCCTTGCCAGCCATGTGACCAAGTGGGAGTGGCTTGGCAGTCATGTGACTGAGTGGGTGTGGTCAACTTGTAAAATGTGGTGAAACTCACTTAACAATGCTCTTGTTTAGCAACCAAAATGTTGGCTCAGAAACTGGCATTTGAAGCACACAAGTCTAAAAGCTGTCAAGTTACAAGACCCTTGCACCCCTAACCCTTTGGGGGGGGGGGAAACCTCAGGGGTGTTCAAACTTGACAGCTTTAAGACTTGTGGACTTCAACTCCCAGAATTCCTCTTCATCTTGATGATGTGCAGATAGGCGGGGGGAAGGAGCTGGAACCAGTTCTAAATGGCACTGTAAATTTGTGGAACCTCTTCTATAGAAGAGGTTAGAACTGGCAGGAACCCAACCCTGATGCAGGGTCACACAACATGGAGAGGTTAGGGTTAGGGTTACGGTTAGGGAGAATTTGGGACAAAATGTGGTCCATTGGAGTAGGAAACCAGTTGTTAAGTGAATCACTACAGTTATTAAGTTAGTGACCTGGTTGTTAAAGGATTCTGGCTACCCCATTGACTTTGCTTGTCAGAAGATTCCCAAAAGGATCACTTGACCCCCAGACTCTGCAACCATCATAAATACGAGTCACTTGCCAAGCCTCTGAATTTTGATCACATGATCAAGGGGATGCTGGGGTGCTTGTAAGTGTGAAAAATAGTCACAAGTCACTTTTTTCAGTGCCATTGTAACTTTGAATAGCCACTAAACGAACTATTGTAAGTAGAGAACTACCTGTACAATTGCACTCATTTTACACATTAGTAAGGTTGTGCTCAAAATCTTAAAAGCTAGGTTTCAGTAGTATATGAACTGAGAACAATCAGAGGACAAGCTGAGCTTCAAAGAGGCAGAGGAACTAGCGATCAAATTGGCAACTTTCACTGGATTATGGAGAAAGCAAGGGAGTTCCAGAAAAATATCTACTGTATTTATCGGAGTATAAGACATGCCTTTTTCCCTCAAAAAAGAGGCTGAAAATTTGGATGCACCTTATACACTGAATACAGCATTTTTTGCCTCCCGAAACCCTGCCCCCTTCACCAAAATGGCTGTGCATAGCTTTTAGAAGGCTTCCAGAGAGCTCCTGGGGGCTGGGGAGGGAAGAAATGAGCAAAAAATGGTTCATTTCTGCCCCTTCCTACCCACAAGGAGCATTCTACAAGCCTCCTATAGGGGGTCAGTTTTGTGAAAAGCAGGCCGTTTTTGGGAGGTTTGCAGAGTGCAAAAACTTTTTAAAATTTTTCCTCTTCAAAACCTTGCTGCATCTTATACTCTGGTAAATACGGTACTTCTGCTTCATTGACTATGTTAAAGCCTTTGATTGGGTGGTCCACAACCAACTCTGGCAAGTTTTTTAAGAGAAGGGAGTACCAGACCTGACTTAGCAACTGAACAACAAAAGGGCATCATTCACATTGATTTGTATCTGAAATTTATAAGCTCATTTCATTTCCAAATATTTAGAAAATTTTATTAATTTATTCCTGGTGATAGCATCCCTTTCTACTTATACAATAATATTTTCTTAATCCTTAGCAAAGACATTTATTTTATGCATAAAGGATTTATACAAAGAGTATCAGTTTCTAAGAACTGAAAGGAAGCAAAAGCTATAAAAAAAATCAAAAAGGAATTTAACAAAAGATTTCAGTGAGCTGTTAGAAGAAACAAGAAGCAATGTGATATCTGAAAAGATATGAAAGATGAAAACAGGAACTAAAATTATTGACTTCCGGTTCCGGCTCCAGCGGCGACGGGCGAGCCTAGGGTTCGTCCGCCGCTTTGTTTCTTTTCCTGCCCCCCCCCCCACGGGGACGAGACGCCCCGTTTTTGGGGGTCTCCCGTAGGGCTGGCTTGCCTGGGTTGCTCCCCCCACAGCAGTGGGGAAGCGACCCTTGTCTTCGGCTCAGGTGGAGGAGGACATGCTGCGGGGGGTTATCCCTTCGCCAAAGGAAGACGGCATCGTTCACTAACATGGAGAGAGCTGATCGGCTGAGTCGGAAGGCTTCCCGGGGCTTCGGCTGTGAGGGGGAGAGTGAGTGATTTAAAACTTTTTTTTCTTTGCTGTCAGCCTGGCTGAAAGAACTTGGAGGGGGGTGCTTGCTTGTTAAACCCCTCCTCGGATTTAAAGCGGCACTTGAAAATGGCTCCTCGCTGCGAGGAAGCGGATATCTTCAATCCGGATTGTTTGCAACAAGGGAAAGTGATCTGCAGTTTGCCTTGCAACAAAGTTTCTAGGTCTGGCTGGCTTGAAACAATTTTTTTTACCACTCTCTCCTTCTGGCTTTGAGCTTGGGCGGTGGAAGATGGCTTCTCTTTGTCCCTGAATGACTATTTTACTTATGGAAAATCCCCAGCGTCTCTTTGTGATTTGGACTTCCTCTTGTTACTAAAGAAGAATTATTTTTTTTTGGATTTGTGATCTCTTCCCTGGAGTGCCTTCGTTATTATAATTATTGATCTGGAAAACTGTTTCTCTCTTGGTTCCTGAACTTTACAATCCTGATTTGAACTTTTGGCTCCTGATTTGCCTCAACAGCCCCACCCAAAAAACGCCATTTTAGTGGCATTGACTTTAACAGCTAATCATGGCACAAGAATCAGCACTGGCAAGCTTAGAATTAAGGATGGCTTCTCTTGAATCTGTTATACAAACTTTGGCACAAGAAATCAAGGCCCAGAGAGAAGAAAATATCAACTTTAAAAAGGAGTTATCGGACACACGGAAACAAGTGCTGGAGAACACACAGAAGAATGAAGAGTTGGAAGGGGGGCTAGTGGGGGCTAAGGGAGAGATTAAAAATGTTACTAATGAGGTTGTGGAAATAAATGGGCATGTGTCTAGGATTGATATGGAAAGGATGACATATTTTTTGAGATTTCAGAATGTTTCTGAAGAACCTGATGAATGTCTCCCTGAACTCATGAGCACAATTATAGCAGACTATTTACATAAACCTAAGGATGAGATCAGGGGGGACATTGACCTAGCCTACAGAATAAATTCTGCATATGCCAGGATAAATGAAGTACCCAGAGAGATACATGTTAAATTTGTTAGAAGGTCAACCAGAGAGGAAATCTTGAAACTGCAAAGAGGAGGTCCGTTAATTTACCAACAAAAGGAGGTTGCCATCCTGAAGCAGATCCCAAGAAAGATTAGAGAAGCGAGAAGGAAATTTTCCTTCTTGTCCAAAAAATTGTTTGATCACGGGATCTGGTTCAGGTGGGTGACGCCCGAAGAGATGCTGGTGTTCTGGGAAGGAGGAAGAGTGAGGATTAAAACAGTTGCTGAGGCGGAAGCCTTTCTTAAAAAACATTCCTCTGTCCTGGGGAAGATCCAGGGGGAGCAGGGGGGGCCACGGCCCCGCCCGCTGGGGGCCTGGAAGGAGAGATAGAAGATACAATTGCCAAGAGACTTAGATCTAAAAAATAACTTTGCCTTGATTTTTTGAGTAATATTGTATAACATGTGTATCTGGATTTTTGTAAATGACTGACAGCATAGAACTGAGAACTTAGAAATATGTACTTGCTTTCACTTTGTAGTGTATGAAAAATGTTTTTTGTTAATGATCTATTTTGATGTCCCGGAAGGGCCGACGACTTTGACGTGAATGCTCTCAAAATTTCTTTGTATCCCTTACCCCACCCTATTGAAAAACTGTAAAACCAATAAAACTTTTTTAATATAAAATTATTTGCAAAGATTTTCTAAATGCTAAACAAAATTCCAACCTTGAACTGTTATGATAAATGACACAAATGGACAGATAGATTCAAGGAAGATATGATTTTCATGAGAGGATATTTTATACAACATATCAATGAGCTTAAAAAAGAGTCTAGATAAAATGCAAACTATCTTAGATGAGAGAAAAAGAAAAGGACAATTAAAGAAGTTTCTAGAGAAGAAATCAATGTTTCTACAAATTAAGGTTCCACCACAACAATTATTTATAAATGTGAATTATACAAAACAAAACAAATCTTTGATTTTGCAAACAAACAAGGGAAACAATTTGGCATACAAATTGGGGTGGGGGGAGAGAAAAGATATGAGGCAAAGAAAAGAGGGAAAATTTGTAATAACAGATAATGTGAATAGGCAAAAAGTGTTTCATTTTGTGGGCAATACTAGTAGATGCAACATTATTATTCAATGAATCCCTCAGTGAATAAATGGGATGCAATCTATACATGCAGTATTCTATTGTTACGCATGATGTGTTTCTGTAAATTTGAAGATATATTTAGTATTTATCTTGTTATTATTTAGCAAAAGACCATTGTTTAGAGGAGGTGAGAGGTATCCAACCACACTTCCCAAAAGGGAGTTTGTTGAGGAAACAGAGAATAAAGGTGGATAGTGCGTTTTTCTTCATATTTCCTCACCAACTGCCTGGGAAGTGGACTAAAATGTCTACAATAATAGTCTAAAGTAAAGCATATACTATGCAGTGGTGGGTTTCAAAAAAATTTGCTACCAGTTCAGTGGGCATGGCTAGGTGGGGGCATGTGACTGAGAGGGCATGGTCTGGTCAACTTGGCATTACTCACACCCATGCCCACTCAGTCACATGACACCCCCCCCCAAGCTAAGCCCACAGGAAAAGGTAGGAATTTTTTTTTAATGTCTACCTATCTACCCCACCTTCCCTTCAACAGTTGCCCTCGTTTTCCCTCCTTTAGTGGCCCTGGTTCTAGCCCCGCTTCCTCCCCCATCACTGCCTCTTTGTTTGGGCTGCTTATCTTCCGTAGCGGCTGGTCCACAGCCACAAAGCAGCTCTCAAAGAGGTGGCAGCTGGCCACAGACCACCAAAAAGTACCAGAGGTCACGAAACAAGCTGCTGCCATCGCCGTCATGTTCTTTACACATGTGCATTTCATTTCCTTGCAAGTCCGGCTCATGGTGTCTTAGTTGGGAATACAACAATTAATAATAATAATAATAATAAATTTAATTTGTAAACTGCTCCCTCTCCCCGAAGGAACTCGGGGCGGTGCACAGGGGAATTAAAAACGTACAAATATAAATACATCATAAATATATAAAATCAAATTAAACAATTTATCCCTGTGCTAAAAAACCTAAAATCTTAAAAACTAAACCACTTAAAAACCCAATTAAAACAATTTAGATGTACAGACTAAAAAGGCTGGAAGGTAGGTTAGGCCAGGCCGACCTGTTGGAAAAGATGAGCTTTTGTCGGAAGGCGCGGAGGTCCATAGTTGTTCTGAGGTCAGGGGGTAAGTCGTTCCATAGAGCTGGGCCCGCCACAGAGAAGGCCCTTCCCCTGGGCGTCGCCCGCTGGCATTGCCTAATGGACGGCACCCGGAGAAGTCCTTCTCTGTGGGAGCGGATCGGTCGGAGGGATGTATGCGGCAGGATGCGATGATAATTAGCATTATCATAATAATTACAAGCATTACAATTTTAAAAAAATCATTCCCAAGAAGTATAAGAAGAGTTAAAGCAAACAAAAAAAGAAGAAACAATTTCCAGAGGTCAGATGAAGAAGTCTTATCTGTATTCTCCAGATCTTCCAAGGGAGACAATTTCATGATTCAGGTGTTGCCTGCCTGAAAAAGCCTTCCTTGTCTGCATCCCTAAGATACTTGATCACCTCTACAGCTGCATCCTTGATTCTGAGTAGAGTATGATATGCTGGTTCTTTCTAAAATCTGCAATGATCTCCTTTGTTTTATTAACATTTAGAACCAGATTACTCTTATTGCACCAGACCACCAGAAACCTTCACCTTTTCCCTATAAGTGTCTTCATTGTCATCCCAGATAAGACACACTACTGTCATGTCATCTGCATAATTCACAATATGATTCGTATTAGATACGGCACCCCAGTCGTGGGCCATCAAGGTGAACAGTAATTTACTTAAGACACAGCCCTGCGGGGAATCTGTACTCAAGGAGGTAGAGCTGGAAACTTTTCCTCCAACTCACACAAACTGGGGGCCATCAATAAGGAAATCAAGTATTTAGTTACATAAAGGACAGAGGTAGTATTCAGCAGGTTCTGACCAGTTCTGCAGAACCGGTAGCAGAAATTTTGAGTAGTTAGGAGAACTGATAAATGCTACTGACTGGCCCTACCCCCATCTATTCTCAGCCTCTCCAGTCCCAGCTGATTGGGAAGAAATGGAGGTTTTTCAGTATCCTTCCCCTGCCATACCCACCAAGCCACACCCACTATGCCATGCCCATAGAACCAGTAGTAAAAAAAAAATTCCACCACTGATAAAGGAGTATTAAAACCTAATAGGCACAGTTTGTTCACCAAATTCTGAGGAATGATTGTGTTGAGTGCTGAGCTAAAACCAGCAAATAGCATTTGCACATGAGTATTCTCCTCCTCCAGGCGCACCAAGATAACATGAAGCACACACGAAAGTGCATCATCTATAAATGGTTCTTCCGATAGGCAAGCTGTAATGAGTCAAATGTAGGTGGAAGGCATGAAACCATATAGTCCATTACCAAACTCTCAAAATGTTTAATCATAAGAGAAGTGAGTGCAACTGAATGGTAATCATGAAGGCATGTGATTAGAGTTTGGGGGGAGGGCACTGGTACAACATGTACCATATTTTAAAGCATGTCAACAAAGTGACGGGTCAGAAAAGATATGCATTTAACTAAATTAGGAGATTGTGAGATGAGAAGGGAGAATTTTATCTGGCTACTAATCAATCTCTTGCTCTTTTAATCAGCATAGCTTCCCTTGGATTGAGAAAGCACGACTCAAAATCTGTTATGATCCCAAGATCCTTTCTTTCTTCCCTGATGAGGAGTTGCCAAGAGATGGGTCACATAATTTCTCCAACTGGAAAAATATTTGAATAGCTTTGGGAAAGAGAATTGCCTACCTAATGATTATCAGTATTAAATTAATTAAACTTGATTTTTTGGGGCAAGCACAAAACCTAAGGGGACTGTGCAGTTTATGTTTACCATTAGCAATAACTTCATGAGGCTCACTAGGTGGCATTATGAATCACTCAGACGATAATTATTGTAATCTGCAACTTTAGATATACATAAAACCAATAGAGAATCTATTTCATTGTCCCAGGCAAAGTGTTTGAGAAAGATGTGGCTGCACTCCTGTGAATGGAGCCAAATTACTTTGGCATTCAAAGAGACCCACATAATTTGCCATGGGTTTCTCCTCTCTTTTCTCCTCCTCCAAGCTTCTTTAAACAAGACCTTTAACCCCATCTGTAGTAAGAAACTACGTTTTCGTCTTAGTTCCCCTGCTCACTTCAGTGAGGTAGTCATTGGAGAATTTGGGTCTACTGTATATTCTGATTTGCCTTTGCTGGACTTTATGGAATTTCCAGAAGGATCTTTGAGAGGAAGGCAAGTATCCTTTGAAAGAAAATGATATGGCCTTCAAGGATTGTTTTTTTTTAAAGGGGATTATATTCAAGATATAAGGGACACAGTGACTCAGTGACTAAGATGCTGAGCTTGTAAATCAAAAAGTTCAGCAGTTCATTTTATTTATTTATTTATTTATTTATTTTATATTTATATCCCGCCTTTCTCCGCAGAGGACCCAGGGCACAGGAAATTTAAAAAACATACAAAATACAAAAGATAAATACATAATTTAAAATATATATTAAACTGTCCTATCCTATGCTAAAAGCCAAATTTTAAAATTCAGCAGTTCAAATTCCTGATGCTGCATAACGGAGTGAGTTCCCGTTATTTGTCCCAACTTCTGCTAACCTAGCAGTTTGAAAGCATGTAAAAGTGCAAGTAGAAAAATAGGAACCACCTTTGGTAGGAAGGTAACAGCGTTCTGTGTACCTTCGGCATTTAATCATGCCAGCCACATGACCACAGAGATGTCTCCGGATTCTTTGGCTTAGAAATGGAGATGTGCATCGCCCACTAGAGTCAGGAACGACTAGCACATATGTACAAGGGGAACTTTTACCTTTATTATTCAAGATATTCCGATCACATTTTTTCCACTTTAGATGAGAATTAAAACGGATTTAAGCATGGTTTTTATTTATTCATTTGTCTTGGTTAATGAGGTTTCAGGTGCTGGAATATAGCTGTTGACTGTAGCCTCATAGACACGGTTTTATATGTGGCTGTTATACATGAATTAATCTGTTCGTGAGAAGATTTGATTTTAATTACACTGTTCCTCTATTTATTTTATTTAGTATACAAAATGAAAAAGAAACCATATCAAAACTATTTAGTGTGAATAGTTTAATAAAGGTTGTAAGTCCTCTACATCTATGATTTCCATACTATATAATTACACTGATAGGATTTTTTCACTTATTATTTATTTGCTTCTATATATCAAGATTTTTATTTTATAAAGATTGTGGTCACTTGTGTTTTCTACTTATCATGCAGTAAGCCTCCTTTGTACTTTAAGGTACGCAAAGAAGGGACATATTTAAATATATGAATGTGTAAAAATGATATATCTTAAATAGAGGTTGGTTGCTGCTGGCATTGCTGCTGCTTCGCTTTGCACATGCTTCATACACTGTCAGTTGTAAATTGTTCTGCGCATTCACAGAACATGAAAAATGAATGAAAAACAAGCCCGCAGCGGCAACCGGGAACCGGATCAGGGGCGTGGCTAGCCTGCTGTCCCTACCAGTTTGGCAAGTAAATTTTGTGAGGTGAATCTGGTTTTCCCCATTGACTTTGCTTGTCAGAAGGTCCCAAAATGTGATCACATGATCCAAGGACACTGGAACTGCCATAAAAGAGAATCAGTTGCCAGGCATCCAAATATAAATCATGTGACCAAGGGGATGCTGTAATGATTCTAAGTGTGGGAAATTGCCATAAGTCACTTTTTTCAGTGCCATCATAACTTTGAATGGTCAGTAAGTGAACTGTTGTAAGCTGAGGACTACCTGTGCTTATTCAAGCAGACAAATACATCATTTGAGGTGTGGAGAAAAACATTAGTATTGCAGAACTAAATGAAATTCTTCTTGCAGGCCATTGCCTAAAAACTTACAGCATGTCCTAGCCTTCAGTTTTGCCATTCAGGAGATCAACATGAATGAGGACTTGTTACCCAACATCACCTTGGTCTCCAAAGTACATGAGAATGGTTTTCAGCCAATGAAAGCCTCTGAGAACCTTTTGGCTCTCTTCTTTCTTGACAGTCGCTGCCCCTTCAATTACAGGAAGGGAAAGGATCAAAACATCATGGCTGTCATTGGTGATCTTCCTTCCCAGAACACCATCCAGATAGCCAACATATTAAATGCCTACAAAATTCCACAGGTAGGTATCTGGGCTCACATAAATGCACAAGAAGGAAGAGGAAAATGTGGTAGTTTAAAAAAAACTATCGGAGAATCAAAATTCAGGGTAATCTCCCAAAAGCAAATAAAATTTTTATTTGTTTATTTTGCCAGAGAAACGCAATGCATCAATTACTATTGCAACAGGAGTAATTCTTAATAAGCACAAACATTACATGTAGTATGTAATAAATGGTGTAGCTGTCATTCTTCCTATCTTGATTCTTCTCTTTCTCCTTCTTCTTCTGCTCCTCCTCCTCCTCCTCAGTGTTAAGCCTTAGCCATTGTTAACTGATATTAACATCATTTTAGGTGTGGAGAAAAACATTAACATTGCAGAACTAAATGAAATTCTTTTTGCAGGCCATTGCCTAAAAACTTACAGCATGTCCTAGCCTTCAGTTTTGACTTGTTGATCTCCAGATTTAATATTTATGTTTCCCATCAGGATTTTTGATGGAAATAAGGTGCAAAAGACATGTATTTCTTTCCTTCTTTTTGACATCTCTGCAAAAACAGTACCTAGTCTAAAAACACATCATCATTATTCCCACTCTGCAGCTCAGTTTTGGCACTTTTGACCAGGCATTGAGTGATAAACAGCAGTTTCCTTCTTTCTTCTGGATGACTCCAAATGAAAACCTCCAGTATGCTGGGATTATTCAGCTCTTGAAATATTTTGGATGGAATTGGATTGACCTTCTCATTCCAGAAGATGCTACTGGAGAGAGATTTCTCAGAATTCTGAGGCCAAAATTCATCCAGAGTGACATTTGTATTTCTTTAATTCAATTTGTTCCAAGAGTGGCCATTTATAACCCCAGTGTCTTACAGAGGAATACTCTAAATAACATAGGACATTTCCTGTGGTATAGTAGAAGCAATGTAATACTTGTTTATGGGGACATGGAATCTATAGAAGGTATACGAATAATTCTTGAAAGCTATGAAATTGGTAACAGGTGCCCAATAGAGAGCGTTTGGATCATAAGTGCTCTCTGGGATGTCACTTCTGTCTTTGAGTCAAAGAAATTCACCGCATTTTCCTTCAATGGCAGCTTGTCTTTTGCCCTACACACAAACCGGGTTCCAGGCTTTCAGGAGTACCTTGAGAATCTAAACCCATATTACTCTAAAGTGTATTTGCTACCTATGTTCTGGAGTGCCGCATTTATCTGTTCATTTCCAATAAACAGCATACTTGCACCAGGCAAAGGAAAATGCACTGGGAAAGAAGATTTGGGGAGTCTCCCTGGAACTGTCTTTGAAATGGAGATGTCTGGCCAGAGCTACAGTATTTACAATGCTGTGTATGCTGTAGCACATGGTCTCCATGCTATATATTCATCCAGAGCCAAGCAGAAGACAAGAGGCAATGAAGAGAAGTGGAATTTTCTGAAAATCCAACCTTGGCAGGTGAGTTACGTTGCCTTTCAATGGGAACGTAGCCATAATAATATAGTTATTTTAATTTTTACAAAATTCACTAAGTATGAAGAAAAATATACATTTCACAGGATAATGATGAGAGATTGAATGTGGGTCGATCAATGGGACCAGAGATTTACTCATCCGAACTTTCAGGCTCATGCTGGAGCCCATATTCAGGATATTTCTCTATACTGAAACACATGCTTTGGGCTGTTTATTTTATTTTTTTGTATATATATACATTTAAATTTCCAGAATCTTCCCAGGTATGGAGGTCAGGCTGATAGGTCTGTAGTTTGCTGGATTCACCTTTTTCCCATTTTTTGAAGATGAGAACTACATCAGCTATTTTCCATTCCTCTGGTTGTTCTCCACTACTCCAGCATTTTGGAAATATATAGTTCAGTGGTCCTGAGATCATGACTCCCAATTGCTTCAGAATCTTGGGGTGTAATCCATCTGATGATTTGAACTCATCTAAGGTAGACAGGTACTCTCGTACCATTTTCTTCTCTATTTTAAGTTGAATTCCTGATCTGTTTTTCATGATTCTGTTTTTGGTAAGTTGGATTGCTTGTTCTTTTTGTGTAAAGGAAGCTGCAAAAAATGAATTAAGCAGTTCTTCTTTCTCTTTAATGCTCATCATCTTCTTGCCATTTTCTCCCATTGGTGGACCAATCATTTCTTTGACTTTTTTCTTGTTTTTTACATATTAAAAGAAGGGTTTTGTTGTCACAAGACTTTGAGTCTTAGCTTTCCTGATTTCATCTTTGCAGTCCTGGGTTATTTGTTGATATTCTGCCTTAATTGGGTGCCCCTCTTTCCATTTTATATACTTGCTCTTTTTGTCTTTCAAATTTATAATTTTATTTGTGTAGAGGTCTCATGGTAATCGCTGAAAGTGCTTATTTCTTGTGGCAATTTAGATTTTTATTTACAGATATTATGTTAGATATATGAAGCAATCTTTTCTCGGAGGCGTTCTGCTTCCATTCCAATCTTCAATCCCCCAAACTCTCAAATCCAATAAAAGACTACAATTTTGCAACATTTTGAAGCTGAGTAGCAGAAGAAAAATTCACCAAAGTAGACAGAAGGAAGGATTTTTTCAAAATAATAATCGATGAAATGGAAGGCAAGGATAGGATAATATGACAATACTTGTCTTTCTCTAAGATATGTTTGGTCTAGGCATTTTCTGTCCCATGCCTGAAAAAACATTGATTTAATATATCAAGGTCATAACTGAACTTCTTAATCATGTTTTCTGGAACATAACTCCAATAAATGTTTTCTTGTGATATCCATTTTATATAATGGGCTTGCCACAAAGAAGAGGGAGTCAGGCTATTCTCCAAAGCACCTGAAGGCAGGACAAGAAGCAACAGGTAGAAAATAACCAAAAGAAAACCAACCAAGAACTAAGGAGAAATTTGTTGACAGTTAGAATAATTAATCAGTGGAATGATTTGCTCCTAGAACAGTGGAAGTTTTTAAGGAGAGATTTGATAACTATTTTTCTGAAATTGTACAAAATTTCCTGCTTGAGCAGGGGGTTGGACAAGAAGAGTAGAAAACATCCAAGGTCCCTTCCAACTCTTTTATTCTATTATTCTGTTAAGTTTTTAGCAATAGTTTTTATCACTCATGAAGTGCAAATATAATAATAATAATAATAATAATAATAATGATGATGATGATGATGATGATGATGATAATAATAATAATAATAATGATAATAATAATAATAATAATAATAATAATTATTATTATTATTATTACTATAATGTTTGTAAACTGCTCTCTTTCCCCAAAAGGGACTCGAGGCGGTGCACAGGGAATTAAAAATACACATATATAAAACCAACAGACATTGTAATACAAATTTAAAATGAATTAAACCTAGACCCTGCGCTAAAATCCCCGACTATCTAAAAACTAATACCCCTAGAAATCCCTAATAAAACAATTTGAATATTCAGCTTGAGGTAAATGGGTCGATTAAGCCAAGCCGGCCAGACAGAAGAAGATGAGTTTTTAGTTTTTGACAGAAGGAGCGGAGGTCCATAGTTGTTCTAATTTCGGGGGGAAGGTCGTTCCAGAGGGTCGGGCCCGCCACAGAGAAGGCCCTTCCCCTGGGCATCGCCCGCTGGCATAGCCTAGTGGACGGCACCCGGAGAAGTCCCTCTCTGTGGGAGCGAATCGGTCGACGGGATGTATGGGGCAGGATGCGATCCCGCAAATAGCTAGGTCCAAAAATATCTATTAGTAATACTTAAACATAAAAATATGAATATAGTTCTGCAAAACAGAATTATGCCTTTGGAACATAAAAAAAAATACTATCATCTCAAATGTTTGATTGTTCATTAAAAATTAGTTGAGCACCATTTGATAAATCCCATATTGTATTGCCTGCTATTGGCACCAATTTCTCCCTTCTTTCTTTTATCTTTTAGCTTCGTTTATTTCTGAAAAATCTCCATTTCAACAATAGTGTTGGGGAAGAAATAGCTTTCAATGAGAATGGAAATGTGGCAGCAGAATACGATATCATCAACTTGATTACTTTCCCCAATCGATCCTTTCAGAAGGTCCAAGTTGGACATATTGAACCTCAGAGTTCTCAAAAGGAAGACTTCACCATAAATACATCTGTCATTGTATGGAATCCCAAATTTAAGCAGGTGAGTTAAACAAACCAAATAAAACATGGGGATATTTTCTCAATTTCTGGAATTTTAAACCAGTAATCTTAGAGTAGTTCCAAGGTAACTTGATATCTTCTTAATTATGTATCTTGTATTCTAGAAAAATGAAGAAGTTCTCAATTCTACATTAGACTTTCAGATTGTAGGGAAAGAGACCTCTGATCACTGGGGTTATGGACCCTCTGGGCTCAGTAGCTTCTTGAGAGCTTAGTGAGGTGGAAGATTCATCTTTTGAAAGGTAACACTGAACAGAGGATTTGCCTTTCTTCTTTAAAATAAACATGAAAAATTATATTTACAATAATACAAATGAAAAGGGAAAGATTTTTATATATAGAGAGAGAAGATGGATGGATGGGTGGATGAAAGACAGACAGACAGACAGACAGACAGACAGACAGACAGACAGACAGACAGACAGACAGACAGACAGACAGATACCGGTAGATACCGGTAGATACCGGTAGATACCGGTAGATAGATAGATAGACAGAGAAAGGCGGATTTCCCCACTGATGAGTTTATCGGATTTTGTACTCAAATGTTTCACTCAACTGAGACACAAAACAAGAAAAAGTCATCACACCTATTTTCCACTTCAGTCTAACATAAACATCCCATTTCCCTGGAGTTTTGCAGGAAATATTTTTTATCTGCTATCACCTTTTGCCTCCCATAACCAATTCAAAAATCAGGGGACAACTTCTGGCCATTTAGAGACTCGGTGGGTTTTTTCTCTTCTTTTTCTCAGAAAACTAATAACTTTTCAGCAGGCACTAGTGCTTATGTATTTTGAAATACAGGCAAGATTGGATTATTATGCTATCCCATTTTATTGTTCCTCACAGAATACTACAGATCCTCTTTAGGACATCTCAAGGTCCTTTATGTAATGCGAAGAGGTGTCCGGATTTGGATTTGTCTTCAAATTTTCAATAGCAGTTCAAAGACTTTTCAGATTTTAATTCTGACTGATTCTAGCAATCAGTGCTAGGAATTTCAAATTTTGCATTATTAGGAAATTACAAGAATCTGGGGAGGGAGGTTGGATTGATTTAAAGAGAATGACTGCTGACTGATCGATTCAAAGCTTGATTATAATCCATTTTAATGTCTTCCTCTGGCCATTCCCATTAGACACCACCTTCTGCCACCTGTGTACAAAGCTGCCATCCTGGGTACCGGAAATTGATTGAGGAGGGAAAACAGGTTTGCTGCTATGACTGTGTCGAGTGTTCAGAGGGAAGCATTTCCACCATGATTGGTAAGAATAAAAGATCTACATTTCTTGAAAAATGCATTTTGTTCTAATCAGATTGGGTTCTTGAATATACCATATTTTTCAGAGTATAAGACGCACCTTCCCCCCCCCCCCCCATAAAAGAGGGTGAAAATCTGGGTGGGTCTTATACACTGAATGCAGCATTTTTTGCCTCCAGAAACTCCGCCCCTTCACAAAATGGACGTGCAGAGTGTTTGGGAAGCCTGCAAAGCGCTCCTGGGAGCTGGGGAGGGCAAACCCAAGCAAAAAACAGGGTGGTTTTTGCTCCTTTTTGCCCTCCCCCAGTCCCCAGGAACACTCTACAAGTCTCCTAAAGGTTATGCATGCCACTTTTTTTGGCAAAAAATGGGCCATATTTTGCTTCTTTTTGCACCCCCCCCCCATCCCAGCCCCAGGAGCACTTTGCAGGCCTCTCAAACTCTCTGCATGCCACATTTTTCACACAAAAAATGAGGATTGCAGAGGTTTGGGAGGTCTGCAGAGTGCAAAAAATATTTTTTTTAGTTTACCTCTTCCAAATACATACTCCGGTGCCTCTTATACTCCAAAAAATACAGTAGTTTTAAAGAAAAGTATGGATTGACTGGGATCTCTCTCCAGCCTTCTTCTCTTTCTTCTTTTTTAAAGTAAAAACATTTCTTTATTTAATTGTGTAATCTCTTGTTCAGGAAAAGTAGTCTATTGAATACAAAAATAAACTTTAAAGGAATTTTCTTAAAGCAAAACTTTTAAGAGGTTTATTCTCTCCCAAAACAGCTTCAAGAGGGAATATTCTTAAAAACCTAATTTGATGTGTAGAATTTTTAGAGATTGTATTTGTGGTTTTCAGATTCCAACCAATGTGAGAAGTGTCCAGAAGAACAATATCCAAATGAGAAACACCATCAATGTATTCCCAAAATTATCACCTACTTATCCTACAAAGAAGTCCTGGGAGAAATCCTGACTGGTTTTGCTATTTCTTTTGCTGTCATCACAATTGTGGTGATGGGGACGTTCATCTCTCACCAGAACACTCCCATCGTCAAAGCCAACAATTGGGATATCACCTGCACCCTGCTTGTCTCGCTCCTGCTGTGTTTTCTTTGCTCTTTCCTCTTCCTCGGATGCCCAGGGAAAGTCACATGTCTGCTCCGGCAAGCAGTTTTTGGAGTTGTCTTCTCCATTGCGGTGTCTTGTGTGTTAGCCAAAACCATCACTGTGATTCTGGCCTTCATGGCCACAAAGCCAGGGAACCGCATGAGGTGGTGGGTAGGAAAAAGGCTCTCCATCTCAGTCATTGTTTTTGGCTCCCTTATTCAAATAAGCATCTGTGCTGCATGGTGGACCGTTTCTCCTCCTTTCCCAGAGTTGGACATGCATTCCCAGATGGATGAGATCTTAGTGCAATGCAACGAAGGCGCGGAGATCATGTTTTACGTTGTGTTGGGCTACATATGGCTTCTGGCCCTCATCAGCTTCATGGTGGCCTTCTTTGCCCGGAAGTTGCCCGACACTTTCAATGAAGCCAAGCTCATCACCTTTAGCATGCTGGTCTTCTGCAGTGTTTGGGTGTCCTTTGTGCCCACCTACCTGAGCACCAAGGGGAAATCCACGGTGGCTGTGGAAGTCTTCTCCATCTTGGCCTCAAGTGGTGGTTTACTGGGTTGCATTTTCCTGCCCAAGTGCTACATTATCATACTGAGGCCAGAGCTGAATACGAGAGAGCAGCTAGTTCGGAAAAAGAATGGTGTGATTTCAAGAGCAGCATGAATGATGGCTGAATTCTATGATGCTATGAAACAAACATGACAATAATCAGCCAAAGAATTTCATTCAGGAATAGTTGTCTTCTCACATTTTTTTAATAGCAATAACATTTAGATGTGTATACTGCCCCATAGTATATGGGGCTTCCCTTGAGGTGCATCCGAAGGCTACAGTTAGTCCAGAATGCGGCCGCGCGGATAATTACGGGAGCACCTAAACACTCCCATATAACACCTATCCTGTGCGAACTGCACTGGCTTCCTGTGGTTTTTCGGGTGCGCTTCAAGGTCCTAACGACCATCTTTAAAGCGCTCCATGGCTCGGGGCCTAGTTATATGCAAGACCACCTCCTGCCCCATACATCCCTTGGACCGATACGCTCCCACAGAGAGGGCCTCCTCGGGGTGCCGTTGGTCGGACAATGCTGACTGGCGACGCCCAGGGGGAGAGCCTTCTCTGTGGCAGGACCAGCCCTTTGGAACGACCTGCCCCCTGAACTCCGTACCACTCTTGACCTCCGCCTCTTCCGCAAGTGTCTGAAGAAACACCTTTTTCAACTAGCCGGCCTCGCGCAGCCCCCAACACCGCCAGTTATAAAATGGGGATTTTAATTCGGTTGAACACAGGCCCTTAACGGAATAAGTTTAAAAAAGAAAAAGAAAAAAAATGTTTATATGTTTATATGTTCTGTATGTTCTGATTTCTTGTCTGCCGCCCTGAGTCCATTTGGAGAAGGGCGGGGTATAAATCCAATAAATAAATAAATAAATAAATAAATAAATAGTGCTTTATAGCATTGTCTGGGTAGTTTACTATGTAAGCATTAGTTGCATACTGCACCAAACTCTGGGTCCATCCTTCCAGTCTTGGAAGGATGGAAGGCTGAGTCAACCTTGAGTGCCTTCAGGATTGAACTCCATGCTTTGGACAGAGTTTGAAGGCAAATTTGCTCTTACTATGCCCCCTGGGCTCTTAATGTAAGAAACTTCACATATACACAATATCACGGAGAAAAAAATGTGTCCAGCTTTTTCAAGATGAAGACTTCTTTGTTCAAAAATAAAGTGCTTGGGTTTTCCAGAACTCATCTTGTTTATTAAATAAGATTTTATCTCATTTATATTTAGATGTAAACTTAGAATAACTTTATGGTCACTTTAAATGTACACTAATTGGCATACATTAAAATGAAATTTCATTGCATGCAACTCTCAAAGGGTCATCTCCTCCAATATACACTACATAAACAAGGTAAGTAAGTAAGTAAGTAAGTAAGTAAGTAAGTAAGTAAGTAAGTAAGTAAGTAAATAAATAAATAAATAAATAAATAAATAAATAAATAAATATATAAGCATATGCCCACATACCCACATATATATATTTATGACAGAGAAATAACACAGTCAAGTTTGGATTTATAAAAGTACATGATGAGAATCTTGCCAGTTTACCGGACAGATGGCATAGGGAACAAAGCTGTTACAGGATCTGGTAATCCTGAAAGAAATACTACAACACCTCTTCCCAGAGGGGATGTGAACTCCCAAAAGGTAACAGCAGAAGTAGCCTGCAGTACTGCACTCTTAACAACTGCAGCTCTTGAATGTTATCCTCTCCTATACTAGATGTTGAGTTGAGCCAACCAAATCACTTCTGTACTTGTGGAATCATTTTCTGCCTAGGTATTTCAACAAAATAATGGATCATTATTAACTATGTAACTTCAGCTTGCAATATGTATGCAATTTTATTATCATTTTCTTTGCCAATTTATCCATTATTTTATTTATTTATCAAATTTATAAACCCACCCATCCCATATGGAAGGCAGTTCTCAGTAATGCAGAATGAACAATTAAAACCACAAATAAAAACAACAGATATACAAATGTATAATACAATGCAATGCAATGCAATGCAATGCAATGCAATGCAATGCAATGCAATGCAATGCAATGCAATGCAATGCAATGCAATGCAATGCAATGCAATGCAATAGCAGAGTTGGAAGGGACCTTGGAGGTCTTCTAGTTCAACCCTCTGTCTAGGCAGGAAGCCCTATACCATTTCAGACAGATGGCTATCCAACATCTTAAAAGCTTCCAGTGTTGGGGCATTCACAACTTCTAGAGGCAAGTTGTTCCACTGATGGATTGTTCTAACTGTCAGGAAATTTCTCCTTAGTTCTAAGGTACTTCTCTCCTTCATCATTTTCCACCCATTGCTTCTTGTTCTGCCCTTAGGTGCTTTGGAGAATAGCTTAACTCCCACTTCTTTGTGGCAGCCTCTGAGATATTGGAACACTGCCATCATGCCTCCCCTAGTCCTTCTTTTCATTAAACTAGACATACCCAGTTCCTGCAACCGTTCTTCATATGTTTTAGTCTCCAGTCCCCTAATCATCTTTGTTGCTCTTCTCTGCACTCTCCTCTAGAGTCTGCACATCTTTACATCATGGCAACCAAAACTGAATGCAGTATTCCAAAAATTCTAAATATTAAGCACAAATACAATTGCACACCCAGGACCAGCTCTCTTTTTTTTATCCATTTTCTCTGCAACTGTCCCTATAGTTGATTGGAAATAAATAATTCTCCTTTCCTCACAGTTATCTAGATTTCAATTTCATTTATTTTTTTTAAAGTAATTTTTATTTATTTTTGAAGAAACACAAATAAAGCAGACATAATTTTTAAAAAAGCATAAAAAGCCATCTTCCGTTGCAAATTACAAATCATGAAAATTGTGCCAGTTAATCACAAAGTTCCACGCATTTCTTCCATATCGATTTTTGCAATTATTATATCTCAACCTCAATTTAAATAATTGTCTTTACATCCTTTTATGTGTAAAGCAAAAGTATAGAATGGCATTCTACCAACAAGACAGGAAAAAAAAAAGACCAAAATTAAAAGTAAAGATAAAAAGGAAAAATCATCATTCTACATTGTATCCTTTAGAAAGCATGTTGGCCGGCCTCACATAACTTCTGTGCATCTCTAAAGTGATTATCATTCATAAATAATCTCATTTTATAGGTTATAAATCAGAAATTTCATCATATACTTTAATATCAGTACACCAAAATTCTCATCTAATATTCCAAATTTAATCTTTCTTCTTCGAACCTATCTTTAAAACACAACCATCTAGTAACATCCATTTTCTATTCCCTATAAACGTACACATATACATACAATAATATTCTAAAATAATTATTAACTAATTATTAATCATCAAAATATCAATTTTCATTATCAGCCTATAATTATTCCGCTGCTCCTAATTTCTAATTAGAATAGCTCCTAATTTCTATGTTAGTAGCTCTTCAGTAATATCTAATACTGTCTCAAATTTGTTTATATCTAATATCATAGATTTCTATGAATACATAGATACATAAATATATATCATTAAACTACAACATTATTGTTAGTTAACCTTATTGTAAATGGCTGTTAATTAACTAATAATCCTTCAATGATATTCTAAACACAATCTAGCTAGTTATTAATCATCAAAGGATTACAGCTTTCCTTATCAGCCAGTGTCCTTCCAGTAGCGAGTTCAACTTATCTCTTTTGCCATTTGTGGCCCCTGTCTCTTTTTAATCTTCTTTCCAGATTGTTTATAAACTTTTTTTCGCACTTTATTGTCCAATATAACTCTTCAATAATACCGCTGTCCAGTTCCTGTCTTTAGATGTTGTTTATTTTTAAATATCAGACGTATTTCTGGAGAAATACGTCTCCCCTTTCATCCATCTTCAAATCTTTTTTTTCCCCCTCAGGTTCCTCAAATTCTCTTTTAAGCATTCCCTTCTCTATATTTTCTCCGGCATTTGATCATTGATAACTTTATCTTTATCTTCAACTAAAATACATATCTCTTTATTTTCCTCCTTTTCTTCTTTCTCTTTAATTTCTGGAATCTCCAATTGGCCATAGTTTGGTATAATAGACAAAATTTTATCCAGTGTGTTGTTTATTCTTCTAGTATTTTGTTTCAGTAAGTTTAAAATTTCAGCCAAAGCATTCTGGTTTTCTGGAGTATTCTCTTCAAAGTATAAAACCATGTTGACAAATCCCAGAGATGATAAAAGTTAGCTGTCACTGCTACCTGGTCTCTGGCCTGTTTTATTTTGGTATTTTCAGTTATCAAAAGGCAGCTACTCTAGCCTTGACATTCATAAGAACCAACCAGCGACTTCCAGTGGCAACAAAGTTTTACTTTTCAATACGTTCTTTCCTTTGTTGTTAAGGAACAAAAAAAATAGAAAGTGTAGTTCTTGTTTAATTTTAGAAATATGCAATAAATCTTCAAAGTTAATTATAGAGATAGTCCCAGATTCAA